>JAULBY010034171.1:0-14885 GCA_032358315.1 Ophiocytium majus | reverse complement strand
TAGTTTGATAACCTGATTATAAGGATGCGCGGCCATGCATGCCATGCACATATAGCAATAGCGCGTGTCACCACAGTGGACGAAGGTGCATTGGCGCGCATGATACTTAGGAAACTGCCTTAAACCGCTAGCCTGACATGCTCCCACGGCTGCAGTGCACACTAGTGCAGAGCACAGTGTGCCAAGATGTCCTGCTTCGTGCCGCAGCACTAGTAACACCGAGAATACGGTGAATATTTCAACTACTAGTAGTATTTGGCATCTCAAGTCGGACCTGCAATTGATGCTTTGCAGCATGCGCTGACCGTTTTACTTCTCAAAAGTACTCTGTCAGAGTGCGATGCCAGCGCAGCCGCTGAATAGCCTTCACTAGGTGCAAAGGCAGTTAACTGCTGACAATGGATAACTTCGTGTGAACACTGCTGCAGCAACTTTACCAGCACTCGGGTGTTGCAGCTGCAGCGCAGCTGCACATATTAGTCCAGCTGATGCAGCTTGCCACTGTGTGACATGCTTCACAAACAACTAGTCGACCCGGGCCACTGTGAGTCGCTGTGCTCACGCATAACTTTAGCTCCTGAAACCTTCCCAATGCTGGGCAGTGGCACTGCTACACGTGCACTGTTCGACACATGGTGTGTTCTGCCATGTCTCTCGCACTGTGGCACAGGCCACTACTTGGGCGGCACGGCCAAGGAGCCCATGAGGCGACTGCTGGGCAGCGTGGTGGCGGAGCGCTGCTGGATCATGACCGGAACGCCCACCACCGGCACCTCAACCAAGGAAAGCCTGAGTCAGCTACTTTTTCTGTTGGGCTTTTTGAGGGCCCAGCACATGGTGGAAGGGCTGGACGTTGGCAAGGTTGATCTGGGGGACTGCCAGTCGCATGGGCATCGCCACCTACACAGAGTGCTGTCGGCCATCATGCTGCACCACACCAAGAGCATGCCCAGCATCAGGCGCCTGCTGTCGCCATGCGTGGAGCAGATACAGGGGTACGTGGCTCGCTCGGTGGTGGCGCAACTTGCTTTGAATTGAATGCACATGTCATGTGTGCTGGTGCACAACAATGTCAGTCAGGCCTGAGCGTGCACATGTGCCTTGAAGTTCGGTAATTTAAAGTGCGCAGCTACACGCTGAGCACTGTTGTGCAGCGCAACAAGTGATGCATGCAAATGATTGACGAAAGCATTTGATGCACTTCAGAATCTGTGGCAGTCTATCTTCGCTTGTGTGCTTGTACCTTAAACAGTTATAAAGTTACCTCAGTAACGAGTTCGAGAAGTACCTGGCAGAATTGTAGGTATTACTTCCGAATTCGTAAGTACATGGTGTACACCATGGTAAGACCACCCCGGTGCAGCTCACATCCGTACATGGGCAACACCTTCCTGCAGGTACAAAATGACTGGTTGGCGACGGTTCATGAACTGCGATACAGTCACATATATGTATACTTCGAAGTATGTACGCTTGAAGTCCGAGAGTCTCACCGCAAACGGACATGCACTCACGCTGCACGCTTCATAGCAGCGCCTTCCTGGCACATGTGAGGCACATGGCACTGCTGCCTGAGAGCTGCAGCTGACGGTCGTGGCCCACCACCTCCCGGTGCTGCAACGATAACCGCAGGCTGGAGCCATCGGAACACGAGGTGCTCACGTACAACACATAGGTGGCACATGTTCAGAACAACATACTGCTGAGCGCAGAGGTGCTGGGCACCGTGGACCCAGGGTGCCTCCTCCACCGCCGGCAGCTGCAGCGAAAGCACGCGATGCGCCAGCGGGCGGCAACAAGGTCAGCAGTGACTGCTGAGCGGAGCTTTGCAGTGTCTTTCATGTACAACGTTGAAGCATGCGCAGATGGGTGATGATCGTGTGCCACAAGCAGGTGGTTTGTGGGTTGAACATGCTTCTCAGTATGGCTTGTGAGCTAGTCTAGGAGTGATCACTAGTGATACTGTGCTTGTTGCGGTGCTTCGAGCCTGCGAGGGCATCCAGCGCACCACACTAACCAGCAGCGCATGTGTGCGTAATGTGTGCCTCAATGGTCTGCGTGCCTAAATGGCTCAACATCTCCCTGACTGCAGGCTGGCATGCTGCGGCTCAGGCTGCGTGACGCCAGCGTTCCCGGATGGCACGGGTAATCACACTCCTGCGTGCTGAGTACGGTGCCTCAGAGCAGGGCGTGCTGCGAGTGGTGCAGTTCTTGGGCCGGGCGCACAACAAGCAGGTACTTCACAAGAGGGGCAGTGCACCATGGTTGTCATGGCAATTGCTAACACTTTCTGGTGTACACATGTCGTGTGCAGGGCCATGGTGCACCCATCATAGTTGTTTGCGTCAAATCATGCAGTGTACGTGTGCAAATGCATTCGTGGCACCCACCTCAGGCTGACGGTCGAATTCACTGGCAAGGGGCCTTCCAAGAGTTTTGGGAGCGGCTGCCGCGTCAACAAGTGGTAATAGTTCCCGCATATTTTGCACTATTGCACTTCATGTGGTGTTTTCTTGTACAGTACCTACGGACTCCGACTGGCATGCAGTGCACCTTTTAAAGACATACTCATTGTCCAAAATAAGTTTTTCCGTCGACATCACATGCACACGACAACCCGCGCACCTCGGCACACCTGTTTGCACACTGCTTGCGCACCTGCTCACACCGCTCGCAACGCCCATCACCTGCTCCGCCCGTGCGCGCAGGTGACGCCGTGTGACAGCTGCACCACTCAGTCCCCCCTCCTGCTCATCACGCCGTGCGCGCACCTCCTCTGCGCTGCCTGCGCGCGCACGAGCCTGCAAGCATGCCTGGCCTGCGGCCGCCACATCTCCGCCCAGCAGCTGCAGCAGCTCCAGCCCAAGATGCGCTTGCGCCCCTCGGAGCGCGCCCCGTCCCCGCTGAACCAGTCCAAGGTTGCGGCCATCGTGCAGCTGGTGACCGACGCCCGCAGGGGCGCCCCAGCGGCCCGCCCCCCCAAGGTGCTGGTGTACAGCCAACACAAGGACGCGCTGCAGGCGGTCGGGCTGGGGTTGAAGCGGCACTTTGGGGGGCACCCCTTGGATGGCTGGGAGCAGCGCGCGGAAGCGGTCGTGGCGGACGGCGTGGGGGACTCCGCGCTGCTGCGGTTCAGGCAGGACGCAGTCATCCTGCTGCTGCCAAAGCTTGGTGAGTGCCAGTGGCCGCGGGGCAGTCACTCGGGAAAAGGTGCAGTGCGCACGAGCTGTCGCAGAGCGCTGCTCGAAGTAGAGCTGATGATGTTAGTTTGACTTGTTGTAGGGCATTACGCTCATGGGACCGCACCTGCCAGGTGCGGTCCATGGAGTTGAAGTTACAAATGAAGTTCCAACTTCAACAGAATTTAACCAGCAGACGCAGAACTTCAAGGGCTACAAGGGAGGTGGTGTCGATTTTTCTTTAAGAGGCCATCTTGGGAGGGCTCACTTAGGAGGAACTGTAAAGTTGCTCTGGTCTGAATTATTTGATTATGGCTCTGGATTCAATTTGCATGGAAGTTGACCTTGCCAGTGGACTGATGCCACTAGTATTTCGACGTACTTCAAAGCGTTGTTGTGCTACATAGGTACAAGTCAGCTTTGTAAGCCACAGTAAGCACTGTGCATGAGCAGCACTAGGAAGTTCAGAGTGCGATACAGTGTTTGCTTAGGAAAATCAGCATCGTGACAGTGCCACACCACGCAACGCGCCGCTGCGCAGGGTCCACCGGGCTGGACCTGACCATGACCACGCGCATTTTCCTGCTCGAGGAGATAGAGGACAAGGCACTGCAGGCACAGGTGGTCTCCCGTGCCCAGCGCATTGGCGCCAACGGCTCCGTGCAGGTGATCCAGCTGTTCCTGCGCGGCACGCACGAGGACAAGGACATGGCGCGCACCCTGGACGCGCGCTTGCGCATGGCGCGCCTGCCCGAGCACACCACGCCCACGCGCCGCCACCTGCTGAGCCTCGAGCTGATCGGGCAAAATGCGCCTGGAAGCTGCGTGCGCCGAGGCGGCGGCGGCAGCGGTCGCGGTGCAGGCGGTATCACTGCCGCTGGTGCAATGGCAGGCCATGGCGGCGGCGGTGGCACAGGTGGCGATGCTGCTGCCGCCTGTGCAGGCGCCGCCGGCACCGCAGCCGCACAGTCTGCACGTGTCGCTGCACCCGCTGGCGGTGCAGCAGCCAGTGTCGGTACAGGTGGCGGCAGCCTTGCAGGCGCGCAGGCTGCACGCGGCGCCGCAGACGCTAGCGGTGGCACGAGCAGTGTGCACAGGCCGAAGGGAAAGGGAAAGGCACGTGCGCGGCCGCAGCCGGCATACCACGAGCCCTCCGGAAGCGATGCCTACTGGGATGACGACAACGGTGGCTGGTATTCCGATGACGGCGGAGGCGCCGCCGCCGTTGCTCAGCAGGCCAGCAGCCCGAGGCGCATGCAGATCGAGAACGACAGGCTGCTGGCCGAGCAGCTGCAGGAGTGCGAGGGCAGCAAGGCTGCAGGTGCAGCTATGGCAGTCGACTATGCAAGTGACGTGGGTGGGGCGGGCGGCGATGGCAGCACGGTGGGGACTGGCGGCGCCAACTTGAACCTGGGGAAGCGCAGCTCCATGTACGTGGCGCCAGAAGTCATGGGTCGTGCGACACCTCCACTCACCCCTCCTCCAAAGAGGACTAAGCATGCTTGCATGCAAACTGAGGGCAACACAGCGGCAGAGGCGGAAGCAGCAGTCGCGCCGCCGCCCCACTCGCCGGATGCGCGCGCGGTGCGCGCGCTGGAGACGTTGGAAAAAATTCGGCAACTCGTCAGGACGGACCTGAGCGCTGACACCTTGGTGGACTTCATCCGCGCCATCGTGGACAAGTCTTGAGTTCAGTTGCATGAGTTGGACACATGGCTAGTCCATGTTGTGCGCGCACCCAAGTAGTGCCTCTCAGCTACGTCAAGTAAATCTTCTGTGCAGCAAGGATGCAGTGGGTTCTGGGATGGGGCGGTAGCTGTAACGGGGACTTGTGTCTGCTGGGCCAAGTGGTACTGCAATAGCGCCTTCACGCTGTTTGCTGCGAGGGGGAGGGGGTGGGGCTTTTGGGCTTCCATGCCCGATGGCGCATGCACGTGCAGTCAGGTGAGCACATCGGCAGGGGTGCGGAGTAGTACTTGCTTGTCGGGGCTTTTTCGCTACCTGTCTGATCCTTTTCTGGCCACACGATTGAGTGTGCAAAGGGCTTTCCGCGCCCTGAGCGGAGGTTAATAAGAGTACTTGCTTTTCTGCTGCCACGCCACCTTTATGGGTGTACAGCAGTTGCGGTGCGTGGGGGCACCAGGCTGCTGGGGCAACACCAACATGCGCATCTGTGTGTGCCTAAAACAGACCTGGTGCTGAGTGATGCTCCTGGGCTGATACGTCTGCTGCTGCTCTGCTCCGATTGACTCTATGCTTTGGTGGTTTCCATTGCAACTGCTGCGAATGTGCATGGCCACACAGGTGGTTATGGCGACTTCAAGTCGGAACAGAAACTGATTAATAGTACTATCATTGCACCACACAGGCGTCTCCCCTGCCCTTGGTTGCCACAATCGCCGTAGCCATTGCGTCGGTTGTCATCATGCGCGCTGCATGCGGCGATGATAAGCTACTGAGTCAGTGAGTGGGCTACTGTATCAGAGACACCGCACTTGTGTGCTGAAACATGACGCAGGAGAATGGCCCTTAAGTACTACTAGTAGCATGAGCTGCAAGCTCGGCTGCTAAGGTCACTTGGTAGCATGAGCTGTTAGGTACGTATGCGCCTACCAGTTCAGCTTGTTCTGCTATCATACTGAAGACCTGTTAGGCTCTGTGACGCACCACAGGTTTGCATGAACACCTTGAACATTTCAACAATTCTACTGTAGTCTCTTCTTTGTCCGTACACATACTTTGTCGTGCATTTGATCCGTGTCATGGCCGCCAGTGAGCGTGCTGGCATGCACATGTCATGGGCTCTTGCACGCCCCCAAGTGCAAATAAGTTGAACTACTGTAGTACTAGTAGTACTAGTAGTACATGAATCACCAACCCTTCCGCGAAACCTGTGTGCCACAGCATGCTTGCGCTGGTATCTGCTTCAAGAGAGGTGTTGCCTCTGCAGCAGGTGTTCATGGCACATAGGCAAGCTGACAGCACCTCCTGTGCAGCGCCTAACCAAGCAACTGGTGTGCCAAACTAAACAGGAAGCTTCTTGGGCCGCGCATAAGGATTGCACAGCCATCTGCTTAAAAAATGCAGCACCATGTGTTGTGTCAAGTACAGCGTACGGTCGCCCATGGCTACCTGCTGGTTGTACTTTCTGTTGTTGACAGTGCATACCAACGGGTGTCTACACGGGTCCAGCATAGTCATTCCACTGTTGCATGCCGACAAGCTTTTCCTGGGTCCTTGCACACCCACGGAATGCAACACAAAACAGCTACAGCCCTTCATGCAGCGCAACGCTGTGCCAAGTATGAGCAACACACAGCACAACAGGCTAAGACAACTTAAGATTGGTGACGTTGCTCAGCAATTGGAACGAGCCTGTCATTACACGGCCGCCGCTGGTGCCAAGGAAACTGTGCGACCAAGGCACAGCTTGCACCTGAGCGTGCTGGTACTGCACCTATGGCACCTCAACCACCTGTAGAAGCTCGCCGCGGCAACCGCCGGCACACAGCACCACTCTGCCAACGCACAGTGCCGCCGCCAAACCTCTAGCACAGGCATGATACTTATGTCCTTTGCTATGTACACTGGCATGTAGTATATCGTCCGCGCCGCATTCCCCTCCCGCCACACCCCAGCCATGCACGCAGCCATGTACATTGTGCGCAGCCACTGGCACAATGCCAAGACACAGCCCACCCGCTTGCAACCCTCCGCCCCCCTACATAACAGCGGCTCCTGTCGACGGCCAGTACACCTCTCTGGTGCCATGCTTACCATCGCCAGTTGCAGGGCTGCCATATACCACATGTCCGTTTGAAACTGCAGCATGTGTGTGGCGAAACACACCTGTACTGCTGCCACTCCCGCTCACACATCCCACCAGTCTCTTCATGCACCCGGCGCCACGCCACTGGCAGATGGCGCACAGTTCCCGGAGTCCCGCCACTGCAGACCAGCTTGGCACGTGGTGCTCAGCAGCAGTATCGCCATGTCTGCTCAGCAGCAGCAGCGCCTGTGCTCAGCAGCAGCATCTGTGCTCAGCAGCACCGCCTGCGCTCCACAGCAGCACATGCTCAGCAGCAGTGGCGGCGGCGCCAGCGGCGGCGGTTTCACAGCTGCCACGCCGCGCTGCGGGCGGCCGCCTGCGCCGCTGCCATGGCGTTAATGCGCGAGACAGCCTCTGGGTGGAAGGGCGTCACGATGACGCCGGCACCCACATCCACCAGCGGCGTTATCAGCGGCCGCGGCATGGGAACTGGGCGACGTAGAAACTCCAGCAGCGGGTCGCGTCTGCGTGCGTGCAGCAGCAGGGGCAGCGGTTACAGCAATGTTTTCAGGCAGTGTTTTGGGAATGATGAGGTCGTACTGGTACGGTTGTTGAGCCAGCTGCTGCTGCGGTGATGGCTTGCATGGTGCATGGTGGTCCCAAGAATGCCCTGCCGTGGCGCTGCAAGCTGCTGCTGTGCAGAGGCGAACGTGAAGCTAGTCTCTGTGTACGTTACCTGTAAACGAAGGTGGAGGGAACGCGGGCCTTCAGCCTGGGGTCGCTCCAGACCGCTGGGCACGCTTTGGGCCTCACCACCACCTCATGCCTGGGGGGAAGACACACAAAAACGCGGCATCCGGTAGTGGTTGAAGTCGGAGTTTGCCTTGTTGAACCTGACGGCCGAATTTTCAGAAACGCAGGGAAACCTGTTGCTGGCAGCATGCAGCTCTAGCGGCATGCAGCAAGCAGGTATGGGATGCGGTGATTAGGGCTGCTGCTTATGCGCGCTTCGCCGGGGCTGGCATCGCAGAGCTCCACTTGCCTGGCATACAGGACCAAGGCTGGAGGAGGTAACGTAAGCGTTGCCAGCGCCCTGGTTGTGTAGGGCAGAGCTCTCTGGACGGCGGCGAGCATGGCGGCTAACTGCTGCTGCGAGTCTGTTACCTATTCTCAAGACTCCTTTCTTGCCACTCTGCTCACTGGGAGGTGTGCCGTGTGCGTTGGTGTCGCGTGCAAAATTGTCAAGCCCGCTTCTCATGACGAGGAAAAACGTTTCGCTGAGCAATACCAAGACCATACACACACATGCTGCTGAGCACATCATCACGGCGTTTGCTTCATGATCAGCAACATTATTTTGACACACACACACACACACACACACCATACACAGAGGTGGTGGCGGGGGCACCAGAGGCGAAGCGCAGGCGAGCAGGTAACCAGCAGCGTCTGCTCAGCTGGCCCGCCGCAGCCAGCCACCGCACACGACAGCTTGTTCGGCGCTGCCAGGTTCAAGTTGGCGTCACACGAGCCTGCAGCAGCAAGCACACCATGGATCTGCTCGTGTCTTCTGTGCTGGACCCGGGGTCTCCCCTGCCTTCCTTCTTCGAGATGGTCATGACGCGGCAGATACAGCTCAGCCTCAAGCCAGCTGCACAGCACGTGCTAGGGTAAGAGTGCTAGAACGCTCGCTGTTGCAAACCATTATTGTTTGCAAACCGGTTTGTGCAAGGACGCAGCAGCAGGGCAGCCGTGTCACGCCAGCCGCAGAGCACAGAGCACATAATATAAATTAATGCAAACACTGCTGCTGCTGCTAATGCTACTGCCTTGTCCGCTTTATATTCTTACAGCAAAATTGGTGTTCTTTTAAATCACAGCAGGAATCGAGGAGAAGCAGCCGAGCACACCGGTGCCCGGTTGTGCTTGACACCACCTTTGGCGCTGCTGCTGCTACTGAGCTACACTTATGTCACCATACTGCTATGCATGCGGGATCGGTGAGACCACACCTGCGTTCTCTCTGCGGTGTGGCTGACTCGCCAACACACATGGGTGTCCAGCATAACAGGCAGCGCACACCTGCAGGCCTGAAGCTCCGTTGCCTGGCCGAGCTGTGCTGAGCTTGCAAATACCATTTGTCACATTATTACGTACTTCCAATGTACTCTTTATAAATACATACTCACACGCTTGTGTTGCCCACGCCCTTGCACAACCGCTCATACACAACACTTCCACTAAATGCTGCCGCGCCCCCCTACATACTCACACGCTTGTGTTGCCCACGCCCTTGCACGACCGCTCATACACAACACTTCCACTAAATGCTGCCGCGCCCCCCGCCACTGCCACCGCCGCCCCCGCCGCCGCTGCCGCTGCCGCCGTCGCCCACAGCACCCTGGCGCCACGCGTACCAATTCTCTACTTGCTGCTGAGTAACTTTGACGAGTTCTACCTGGCCGCAGCCGTCGTCTTCGAAGGGCGCACGCTGGCGTCGCGTAACTGCCTGCTGTCGGAGAGCCTCTATGGGCTGACTAGGAGTAGGCTGGCGCGTGGTGCTAGGGGTGCGGGGCTGGGCGATGCGGCTGCGGCGGCGCACGAAGCGGGCATGGAGGCGCTGACGGCGCGCGACAGGAGGAAGGCGCTGCTGCTGGCGACGCTGTTGCCGTATGTCAAGGTGCGTGAGATTATGTGTCAATGTGTCTACACATACTTCTCAAAATATACCTATGTACTTCATGCAGTACATGACGCAAACTTGAAGTGTACATGCGTACAGTGTGTGAGTAAAGTGCTACTGTAAACAGTAAATGTAAACAACACATGACAGGAGGAAGGCGCTGCTGCTGGCGACACTGTTGCCGTACGCTAAGGTGCGTGATTTTATACGTATACGTTTTATGTGTGTGCTTCACGTAGTACATGGCGCATACTTGAAGATTACGCATGGCGTGAATGTACAATACTACTGTGAACAGTAAATGTGAAAAACGCACGACAGGAGGAAGGCGCTGCTGCTGGTATCGCTGTTGCCGTACGCCAAGGTGCGTGATATGAATACAGTGTGCATACTACGACTCTACTCTCTAGTTCAAGTAGTGCATGGCACATACTTGAATTATATGTATGGTATGCATGTAAAGTAGTACTGTAAACAGAAGATGCAACAACACACTCCCGTGTACGTGCGACACCTATACTTTTGTCTAGCTGGTCATTGAGTGGTGCTCATTGTTGGTGCTATGTTTAGCACCATGCCATGGCGCGCGCGCTTTTGCAGTCGTGCTCTTGTGTACGTGGAAGTCAGCTGGATGTAGGGCAGCAGAAAGGGCGCCTCACATTTGCTCAGCAGTTTTGGTGTGCATGTAGGGGGGAGGTTGGCATCAGTGCCGGCGCAGTGTCCCGTTGCGGCGCATAGAATTCGGAGTTGGACTGCTCAATGCGTGTGGCAGGAAACGGATGCTGCTGCTGGTGGCGCTGCTGCTGTCCTGAAAAGGCGGGCGCTTTGTATGTGCTGGCACTTCAAACCAGATCTAAACACCTGTGCTGAAGTTATGCTGTGGGTGTTGAAGTTACGGACCGTGGAGTGCCTCTGCTGCGGCGGCTATCAGCAGTCGGCAGGAGAATGGGAATGGCGCGCTCCTGGCGATGGGGCAGTCACCTTCAAGTGCTGCTGCATGCGCTGCATGGCACAGAAAACTGCCAGTCAGCTTCCTGCACTGGTTGTTGTCTGCTCTTTCTTGCTAGAGCAGCTACGCTGTGAATGCAGGTGTAGTTGCCAGTGCGGGGTGCTTGCCACGCATTTGCCCACCGCGCCACCAGACACCCACACCCCACACTCCACCAACGGCTTGCAGGCATGCCAGCCCACACGCATCTGCGCATTGCCACATTACAAGTCCACTTTTGTGCACGCCGTATCATGTTGGTCACAGCAAGCGGCTTCAACAGCACCTCCGCACACATGCCTGTGACACTCAGCCTGCACATGTTTGCCGCACTGCTGCCGCATCCCGTCCAACCGCAACAGGCAAAGGCAGACGCTGCCTACGAACGCTGGGCTGCACGCAACACCGGCGGCAGCAGCTCAGGCGGCAGCAGCAGGAGCGCCGCCGCGGAGCACAGGTGGAAAGTTCTGCGGAAAATTCTGGAGTTTTCGTACCCGCTGGTGCACGCGACCTACGAGGGCGCGTTCCTGGCGTTCCAGTGGGCGTACCTGTTCAACCGCGTGCTGTACTTCACGCCCACGCAGGCGCTGCTGCGGCAGGTGCAGCGGCGCACAGTGCGGTGTGCGCGAGGCATGCTTACCGCAGCCGCCTGTTGGAGGGTTGAAGTTGAAGAAGGGAGACGGAAGAGCGAGGCGTAGCATTGCAGCTGGCACTCACGTTCTTTGTGAATACTGCTGTAGGACGTTGTATGCATGTCGGGCATGTGCCATGGCCACGAGCGTGCTGGCATGCATGGCATGGGCTCTTGCACGCCCACAAATACCAATAGATAAAACTACTGTACAGTAGTGCCAGCACGCGGGCAGGCACCTGTTTTGTCTCATGCAGGAAACACAAAGCAAGTGCGCTTGCAGCGTGTGCGGCACAACCGCTGGGAAGCACCGTGGCATCCACCTCAAACCACCCGCCGCACACCACACCGGTGTCCCTGTGCCTTACCATGCTGCCCGTTATGCTCCCGCCCCCCCTGCCTGCAAGCGCAGGTGGTGAGGCGCGTGACACGGGAAGAGATGGAGGCTTCTGCGGCAGCGGCGGACGCGGCGGTGAAGCCAGCCGCTGCCGCAGGGCCCCCCTCACTCACACAGCGGTTGGGCGACAGCGCCGCAATGTATGGGCGCATTGCGCTCGTGGCAGCGGTGGTGCTGTACAAGGTGGCGGAGTGGTGGGTGCAGGCGCAGGCACAGGTGAGTGCTGCTGCTGCTGCTGGTGGTGGTGGTGCTGGTGGATCACTGCTGCTGAGCACCGCAGCTGCTGCCGAGCAGTGCAGCCGCTGCGGTGTATTGTACTGCTGCTGCTGCTGGATCACTGCTGCTGAGCACTGCAGCAGAGCTCTTTTGAGCAGTGCCGCAGCTGCTGAGCACGGCAGCTGCTGCGCTGTTTTGTACCCTTGTGTGCGTACATGGCGGGTCACCACTTGCGGCATTGTCCGCACCACAGGCCACACAGTGGCATGCCACTCTCTTGGCATTGCTGTGTGCAGCCTGCGCACCCATGCACACACACCCCCACCCCCCCGCCACTTCCCACAAACCACAACACTGCCCCTCACATGCACACCATCCGCAGCGGCAGCAACGCGCCTGTAACCACAACCTTCCACCCTTCCAGCTACCACAAGCTAACCCCTCGCCCCCCCCCCGCCGCCACCCCCATTCCTACACCCCAGGAGGGAAACATTGGGCGCGGCGCGCGGCGACGGCGCCCCCCCGGCAGCAGCGCCCCGCCGCCGCCGCTGCCGCCAGAAGCCGCCCCTGGCGCGCTCGTTTCACTGCCAACGGACCCGAGACTATGCCCGCTGTGCCGCAGCCCCAGGACCAATCCGGCGCTGTGTGCGGCCAGCGGTTACACGTTCTGCTACCGCTGCATCGCCGCGCACGTGCGCTCCACGCGCCGCTGCCCCGTCACGCTGCGGCCGTGCGGCGACGCGGACGTGGTGAGAATTTTCGATGAGGACCGTGCCGCGGGCTGAGGATTGTTCTGCAGAACTGTCTGCAAGAACTTTCTGCAAGCGTTGGGGTGCTGCCGCGCACTGTGTGTGCCCCATCGCTGCTGGCGCCCATGGTGCCCCCCCGGTGTTGCGGACGCCGGGTGTGGGCTTCTAGTGAGGAACGCACTGCAGGCTGCAGATTGTTCCTGTGGACCATTCCAGAGAATTGTGCTTCGCTGGAGCCTGCAAGCGCCATGTGTGCGTGCAGCACTGGTTGCCACCGGCAGCGGTGGCGCCACAGTGGCACACGTGGTTTCGCGTTTTGTAGTGGCACCATGGCAGCAGCAGCGATGAGGTATGTGGTGGTGCATCACAAACGCATGGCTACCTTGTTGCAGGCGAATGCAGCTGGAGAGAGCATCTGGGGCGGGGAAATTGTTGTTTGAGCTGACACAAGCGGCACCGCAAGCCACATTGAAGTGCACACTGGCCATGTCCAAGTGCGTTGGCCGCAGGTACCGTGCTCCCCCAGCACACACGCGCCGAATGCTATGTTTTGGCAAGGCACGACGTGGCTGCAGCACGGCGGCAGCTGGTAGGCGGTCGCTATCGTGGCTGCCACACACCTGGCGGCACTGCACACCAGTGCGGCGGTGCCGGCACACGCGCGGCACCTGCACTGCAATGGACATGCAATGGTGACATGCCATTAGTGCCCAACCTGGGCACATGTGGCGGTCACATACTCTTTGTACTGAGTCGTGTGAACACCTCGCATGCGTCTGGCTCCGCTTGGCCGCTCACCCCTCCTACATCCATTCCCTAATTTCAAATTACCGCCTAGCGCCTGTGAGGCCAGCTTCAACTCCGCCTTCATATACCGGTATATGTATGTATGTTTCTGTATTTATGCAGAAGTACATGCATACCATCGGCCATAGGCTTGTGCACCTGTCGATTTGTACGGTCGAAGTGCCATGCTGGCCGGCGCCATCATCATGACGAGCGAAAGGCTGGCAAATGCACTCATCTTCCCCTCGATGAGCAATTTGCGCACCTGCCCCAAGAGCAGCCATCACCCCTGTCCTGCAGTCCTGCGCTGCGGGGATTTTCCCACCAGCGCACGGCAGGGCCGGCACAGCAGCAGTGGAGCCGCCAGCCAAACCTCGCAGAGTGGGTGCCCTTGCAGCCACCAAAGACGTTTCTGCTGCTGCAATTGCTGCCCTCGGAGCCATGGCCGGAAACAGCGCCATTGCCAGGACAGGCACACCATGTGTTGTTACTGCTGCTGGCCTCCTTCCTCCCAACCTACCAGCTCGCATGGCCAAGGCCCACGCGCCTGCACATGTGTCTGTCTCTCGGGTTGATGTTGAAGTTTGCACTGTGTTGTTGAGGTTCACTGTGTAAAGTCTGCACGTGCAAACGTCTAGACTCTGCAACTGCTTTCACGTGCACCGTGTGGCACAACGGGTGAGACTCTCTTTTGCGGGCAGGCTGTCGCCAAAGCCAGCTCTGTCACACACGCACACACACCGCCACGGGGGCACCACAGCGCCGGCTAGCAGGTCGAGAGGCGTGGGGAGCGTCCGAGCGGGCGGGGCCGGCCACGCCGTCTTGAGTCTCAGGTACTGCCACGCTGTGGCGAGCAGCTGCAGTAGGCAGGAAGGTGCGCGGTTTGCCGCCACCTAGTCCTGCCGTAGAGGGGGGGGGAGCGGGGGGGGAGATGCCGGCCCTCCGTGAGCGTGCCTGGAGGCTACCAGGGTCTCGCAGTCGTTCGCAGTTTAGGCGAGCACCCCTGGCCTGGGCACTGCTGCGGCGGTCAATACCCTCACGCTCTCTGGAACGCAGGTGGCTACTGTAGGCAGCAGCGGCCATACAGCCAGCTACTGCCTGGCCCGGCCACAACAACCGCAAGCGAGTGCTGTAAAGCGCGAGACTTTGCGGGGCCACGCCATGCTTGGAGGTGAAAGCTGCCGTTTCGAACGGCTCTGTACATGGATAGCAACGGCAATCCATAGACCCGTTCTATCCGCTACACGACATGGCCTGAACGGTTCAGCGTCTGCAGCAGTGCAGATCGCGGGAGGGCGCACTACTACAGAGTAGGTGCCCTCCTCTCGGAGGTGACCACCAACTGGTAATTGGTGGATGTCTCCCAGGGCCGTTACCTGCATCCGAGAGTGGTAGTGTTGCTGGCCCGTGAAGAGAGGGGGGGGGGGGGGGGGCAGCCCCTGCGTCAGCGGTAGCGTGCCTGGGTGTTACCAGAGGGTCTCGCAGTC
>JAULBY010034160.1:0-14887 GCA_032358315.1 Ophiocytium majus | reverse complement strand
GGGGGCGGGGGGGGGGCAGGCAGTGGGAGCCGTGGTCTGCGGCGGCATCTTAGTTCAACTACAACTTCAAGAGTAGCAGCACACGCGCTGCGCCGCCCCATAATCACGCCACACACAAGAGGGGTGTGTGGAGGGCGGCAGCGGCAGACATGGGAGGGCCCAGCGGCACAGCAAATGAATCATCTGAAATGATGCACACATGCTGACAGTGTTTTTAAACGGTTTGTCACCTGAGCAGGCGCTCGTCGCCGATGATGGGGACGGTGCCGTTGCGGCGCTCCTCGTCGGGGCGGATGGACGAGTACACAGCCATCATCAGGAACGCTGACATGCGGAGGCGTGCGTATGGCGGCGCCACAGAAGCGGCAGGGGCGCGCAGCGGGGCAGCGCAGCAGGGTATGGAGCGCGACCAGGTCAGCGCCAGTAGCCAAGTTCAAGGAATGGAAGTGGTGGTGGATGATGCACTGGCAGTTACATGTGCATGCGTGCGCGGCGTGGCGCCATGCCCCAGGCATGCCGCATGCTCACTGCATGCGCCCGCCCCTCGCAACTCTACGCAGCATGCACAGGCCCGGCGCAGCAGCTGGTGAGCAGCTGCACAGCCGCCACCAGCAGCAGCGTTATGCGGGGCACAGCGGCGGCGATGGCAGCAGCAGCAGCAGCGGCGATGGCAGCAGCAGCGTCGGCGGCGGCGTACCGATGATGTGCAGGGTGCGCTGCTTGGCGTCGGCGGGCATGATGTGGGAGCCGTCCCACGGCGGCGGCAGAGGCACTTGCGGGGGCTCGCCGGCGCCAGCCAGGTACAACGACACCTGCGGCGCTCACACAGAGCCCGTAGCGGCAACGTGGCAGCCGCGGCGGTGCGGCGGCGCAGCGGCAGCGGAGATAGCTCGTCAGGGGAGAACTTGAACAATTTTGGGGTGTAGCGGAAGCGTGCAAAGTGGGCGCTGAGCACGGGGCGGCACTGGGCGTGCTCAGGGGTAGGCTGGCGCCAGACGGCATGAGCGGCAGCACAAGCGTGTGGCAGCGGTGGATGCAGGCGCGAACGGCGCCGTGCCAGCTCCTGCACCCATAACACCCCAACGCATCCGTGCAAACCGTGGGTGCAGGGCGGTTCGGCAGCGCTTTGGCAGGCCCAAGTTGAAGTCAAAAAGTTGAAGTTGAATGTTGCCAGCCGAAGTCAAATTGGCGGGCGCCATTGCGCGCGCACACCCACCCAAGTTGAAGTTGTAAGTTCCAAGTTGAAGTTGTCAAGTTCTGGGGCGCCTCGCGGCCCCGACACCCACCTGCAGCATGCGCACGCCGGCGGCGAGCTCGGGCGGGACGGCCGCCATCTCGTGCAGCGTCTGGCGAGCAAAGCCCGCGTAGCGCACGAGCTTGATGTTGTCGAGGCGGTGCAGGTAGTACACGCTGAGCACGAGGAACGCGCTCGCGAGCTCCGCGACGGGCGCGTCGAAGCACTCCTTGAGCTCTGCGCGCGCGCGCTGCGGGGGGACACACGGCGGCGCGCAGCGGGGGGGGCGGTGCGGCAGCCACCATAGAGAGTCCAGGGAAAGGTGAGGGTGGCCGGCGGTGTGCCGCTGCTGCTCTGCTGCGGGTGCCAGTGGTTGAGAACTCTTGACCGACCACCACTTCCATATGGCGCGCGTGCACGTCGCCCACCTCACTGCACTGTTGGTAAGCCCTGCGCTTGGGGCGCGGAAGGCGCTGTGCATATGCGGCAGCAGCAGCACGCCCACCAGGTGCACCTGACACCGCAGCGGCCCACACGGCGCCACCACCACACCACCACCAGCACCAGCGCACCGCCGACACCGGCGCCACACACCCGGCTGCCCAGCAGCACCCACTGGGCGGCAGCATTGGCGGCGCACACAGCGGCGGCAGCACCAGCATGTTGCGGTCGCGATCACCCATGCGTCAAGCGCACCTCGTTGTACTTGACGGCCTCCGCGTCGCACTCGCACACGAGCGCGCCCATGCTGACGGCGCCCCACAGCGCGGCGCGGCACGCGTGCCTGCGGCGAGCCTCCAGCTCCGGCAGCCCCCTGGAGGGGACGGGCCCGACCGCGAGCGTGAGCACTGCCTCGTTCACCACGGGCAAGTACGAGTTGAGGCCCCGGACGAACTCCTGCAGCCAGAACTGGTGCGCGGCGCGGCGGGGGCGGCGGCGGAGGCGGGGAGTGCCATTAGTTGTGCTGGTGCGCAGCGCAGGCTGTGTTGGCGGCGCGTGGGTGGGTGTCGGGGGGGGGGGGGTGTTGTTGGTTGTCGGCGGGCGGGTGGGCGGTGTGGTGGGCGAGCAGGCTACGCAAATCGTAGCGCGGCAGTGGTGATTGGTGAGTGGGGAGGCAGCGCCGGTCGCTGTATGATTTTTTGTTTTTTGTCGAGGTGGTGTGGTATGGTTTGTGCGCACCGCGGGAAGCAGCAGCTTACAGGCGCAGCAGCAGCTGGTGGCTGGGGAGGACAACAAAGAAAAAGTCAGAGCCAAATACCACTGACGCACATGCAAGTGGCCACCTTACACAGCCACACCACCATCAAACACCAAAAATATCTTGTGCTGAAGGCAGCAGCAGTTTCGGTTTTGAAGTTTTGTGACCAAGTTGGTGCAAACTTCAACACACTGGACCCGTACTGAGCAAGCTGCTGCCGAGCACACCGCTCCTGCTGGCTGCTGTGGCTGGCTGCTGCTGCTGCTGCTCAAAGGAAGGGTGAGCCGAAACCCCCGAACGCAGAGTAGGTATACGTGGGGGCCGCCGTCCACGTGTGCACGTTGCAATGCATGAGCGGATGCTAATGAATAAGTCCACGTCTTTCTATTCAGTGCTGCATCCCACCGGCATGCCCGGCAACCACCAAGCTCTCACCTTCTCTGTTGTGCTCAGCACCGGAGGCCGCTTTTGTCTCCCGGGCGGTGGGCCTGCCCCGTCCTCCGCCGCGGAGGACGCACCCGAGCCAGGTGTGGTGCTGGGGGCAGGCGCTGACGTCTTGCTGCCCCTTCTGCTGCTAACGCCGCTGCTGGGTCCCTCCTTGCGACTGGCGCGGCGCCTAATGCTGCGGGCGGCGGAACAAAGTCGGCAGCAGTTGAGCACACGTGTGTGTGCCGTTTGCGATTGCGATGATGGCGCCCAGTGAGTGGGGTGGCGTGGTTTGGGGGCATGTGTGCGGCCAACAATGCGCGCGCCCCGCGCTGAAGGAAGCGCGTTCTCAGCGTTCAGTAGACTGCAGCAGCGATGAGCCCACGACGACGCGGGGTTCGCTCGCCCGGTCCGTTGCTGCCCCGCGGCGCTGCTCGGGGGACAAACTTGCCTGAAGACGCAGGGAGTCCCTCGCCGCACACACCGCTTGCAGGAAGCCCCCCGCCTGCCATCATCCGTTGGGATGCAGGCGACCTTGCTGCTGGAGCAGGCGTCGCACGCGCTGCGCAGGTTTGGGTCGCCCTCCTCATCCGACCCATCCGCCAGCTTGCAGCGCTTCGGACTGCCACCTTCCTGCTGCTCCTGCTTCGCGGGCAGCAGGTGCTGCTGCAGCACCTGAGGCACCTGATCGTGCAGCAGCGCCAGGCCCGAGAGTCCCTGCTCGTAAGAGGGCTCAGGTATCACAACAGGGTGGCCGCACAGCTGCTGCAGCGGCCGCTTCTGGGCTACCGCCACCATGGCTGCTTCTGCTGTGTGGGGATGATGATGATGGGGTGCGCGTGTTGTTGTTGGTGATTTTTTGGACTCTCGACCGGCGACAACGCCCTTTTTCACTGGCTCATGTGTGAGGGCTCAGCAAAAACGTCACACACGTGACTTCAAGTGTATGCTAAAGGCCGAGCTGGACCTACACGCCCGTGACGATGCCAAACCCTCCGAACCTTCCTGTTGTCAAGTGTTTGGCGTGGGGTCGACAGCAGCCACAACGCTAGTGTCGCCACTGCAGGCAGGTGGCCTGTGCACGCCAGCTGCGCCTCCTGCTATCCCTCCAAGGCTGCCCGCCCCAGCGCACTGCGCGCAATGCCCTGGGGCTTCGAGGCATCCTCAAACGCGCAGCCAGTGTGTGTGTTTTACGCACACACAGTCACGCGCACACTGTCATTCAATGCGCCTCCCAAAAACGCCGCGCGCCTACGTCACAGCAGGTACTAATGCGCGCGACAAGTGAGCAGCGCTAGGGCACACACCCTTGGAAGCAAGTATGTGCACACGCGCCGAGGCAGCATCAACCGCTCTGCACCTCGCTCGCAGCACGATTCTCAAGCAACATCTCACATGCGGTGTGTGTGTGTGTGTGTGTGAGTGCACTGCTCAAGGGTCTTCTGACCAGAATCCAATGCACCTCTCACGAAGGCCAGGTCAAACTCCGGAGTAAGGGAAGACTTTGTGCATTCAGCTCTCCCTTGACTAGTAGCAGTGGTGGCCTGGCCCCGGGGAGAGTGTGGCCTTCAGCAACCGTTGACTGCTGCTGCTGCCCGTGTTCCCACCGGGCATCCAAGTCCACTGGCACGCGTCGCTTTCAATTCTGACCACTGCACACTGCGGCGCACGCTTCTTCTAGAATAACATCTCTCGCTCCGGGTCTCGCACCCCCAGGTGCGGCGGGCTTAGCATGAACGTCTTTCCTCTTCTCTTTGTGTGTGGCGTATCCCCCGGGCGTGCCGTGCTGCCGGCGAGATCCGGATCGTGGCGTGTGGGCTACATGGGTGTACACGTGACTCCACCCATTTGAAGGGGGAAAGCTCTAGAGGAGCGTAGCTTCTGCTCATCCTCCACTCCTGTTCGCCGCCTGGCGTGCGTGCGCGGCATGCATGGTGCGCCCAAAGGGGAATCCTTTATTCAAATCGTTTCTATTTGTTCAGCCTGACTGGCATAGCTGTCACGGTCAGCTCACCGACAGCTGGCGCACCGTGTGTGAGGTCTACCGGTAGCCTGAGGGACCTCATTGTGTGACAGATTGGCATGTGTTTGTGCCCTCCCCCCCCCCCATTCGCTCTGCCACTTGTACTAGTAGTGCCTGCCGTAAGCACTCAGATCATCAGAGAGTTTCTTGTAGACAACGGCATGTGTGGACTTGACGTTCAATTGCAAGCCGTCCGACGAGTCGTGCCAAGCCGTCGGCAACAACAACAACAGTTACTACGCTCATGTTGGAACAGAGCACTTGAGGGGCCCTTTGCAGGCACATAAGTATGGTGTCTCCTTAGAACTGCACTACTACTGCTGAGGACGCCAGCTGGGTGCAGCTGTCACTGGCCGCCCGGGGTGCTGTGGCCACCTGAGTGTGCACAATCATTATGGTGCTTGGTCTTCAATGATCACTTCCACCAGTTGGACAGCCTGAGGGACGAGTCGGACAAGAATTGAAGTGCCATGCCACAGTGGCTGTTATGCACTGTTTGCCTGCCCTAAAGGGGGTATACCTAGAGTCTAGACTGTTCCAACGTTCAACAAGTTGGAGGAGACTCAGGCGTCAACCCCTCGTCCCGCGCTCGACGACCTAGGAGCTCCGTTATCGTGTGGCGACGCTGGTGTGCCAGTGGCGGGTAGTTCTCAACTTCACAAGCAAATTGAATTAGTTTTTTGCTGTTGGGGCAGCAGCGGCCCGCTCCTACTCCATTGCGCGGGTACCAGAGGCGGGGGGGGGGGATACTATGAGCCCTCTCTGCCTGTTCGTGTAGTGCTGGCACAGAGATGGACTTCAAGTTGGCGGGTCCCCAGGATCAGCACATTGGGGCACTGTGACAGTGCCCAGCAAGCTTGAAGTTACTCAGAGATGGGCCACAGGGTGCCTGCAGATTGAGCATGCAACCCCAGCCTGAGTGGGCGGGGGAGGAGATCCTCAAATTGTCAAGTACAGCAGCTGCAGCCAAGGGTCTGAAAGCTCCCCCACCGACGGGCACCGAGGAGCGGATCCGCGCTGTTGCGGGCATACTGAGCAGGATGCCTCAGGACGGTCCACCTCAGGTGGAGCTCTCTGTTGAGCTCCAGGAGGTGCTGGCCCTCCGAGGAGTCCTGCAGTCACTGGCAACGGCATCTGAGCCCAGTCAACCCCCGGGGCCCTGCTACAGGAAGTGCTTAGCCGCCGGCAGCTGGGGGTGTACAGTGTACGTGTGTCCCCCCAGGTGGCACCATACGCGTCGTTTACGGCGCCGAGCGCCCCGGGGAGGTTCGACATGCGGGATGGATGATCATCCGATCATGGACCCACTGGCAGGGGCGGCAGGCGTGCTTCGCGGCTGGCCTTCTGGGTAACGTCAGGGGACATCTCTCCCCACTGCCGCTCATCGTCAGCACAAGGCCGCGCTATGCGCGAGCTGTAACAGTTCGTCGCGGTGGCCTCTGAGGACAGAAGTGGGATGGTCGCAGCCGCATCGGAGCGGCACGTCACCGACCTCGAGTGACAACTTCAGCAAGGCCAACGCGATGTCAATGGACTCCGAGGCGGATGCACTGCGCAGCATGGTATCAGCGCGCGACGACATAGAGGCAACAATTCACGCCTTTTTCTCCAGTGCCGCCCGGCGCGCAAGCCCTACCACCGCCCACACGGTCTGGCAGCGGCGCCCTGCCCTCGATTCGGACACGGCTTTTGGCGGCTACACCGTGTGTGACTGACTGATCACGTGGCCACCTCGGGGAGCGCACCGGGCAGGTCGTCATATGATATATGGGGTGACCCGTCTCCAGATTGCCTTCGGCGCCTGCTGCGCGCCGCCCCTCCGATTCGGAGTCTCCCCCGCCGTCCGTTGCGGCTGCTCGTGCCAAGTGCCGCACGGCCTCGCCGCCCTTCCATGCCGCCGCCGAGTCTCCCGTCGCGCCATCCCCGGGCCACTACTCTGCTCATGTTGCCGTAACGGTTCAACAAGTTGGGCCTGCCTCCCGGGCAGACTGGGCTATCGCCATCGATGCCAGCTGGCTGCCGGTCAGCAACCAGGTGGAGCCTGCTACGTGCGACAGGGCTTCACATTCCCCACCCTGACCAACAACCTGCCATCAACCTGAGGATCCTCGGGGGGCAGCTACCGTAACGCGTGGGCGTCAATGGTGCGGGCGACGAACCGCCACCTGCTTCGACGCCCCTGCTTCGGCACCGTCTGTCAGTGAGCGCCGCGGGCGCGTGCCGCCCCGCGGGCCTGGCGGCGCCAGCGGCGGCGGCCCGGAGGAAGAGGAGGCTAAGAGCCAGCGCAAGTAGGCGCGCTGACCGCGGCGGCGGGTGGCGGTGATGGCGCAGCGGCGTGTGGTTGCTGGCGCTGCTGCGCAGCGGAGCGGTGCGCTGAGCGGAAAGGAGGCGGGCGGCAAAGTGAGGGCTGCCGGGAGGAGACGCAATCGACGCGGCGGCGGCGGCGGCGGCGGCGGCGCCCGCAAGTGCTGGCGTGTGGCGCGGTTTGCGGCGCGGCTGCCTTGCGGATGCAGAGGACGCACGCTGGGGCAGCTCACCAGTGACGGGGGTGCACGTACCAGCCGCGCTGCCAGGCGCACATGCGCTGGGCTGCTGCGCAGGCGCGGGCAGTTACGGATGAAACCGCCATTGGCTTGGCCAGCAGTGGGTGGCGCCACAGAGACAGAGAGAGAGAGAGAGTGGAGGCAGCTGGCACGGGTCCTGGCACAGCGCCTGTGTAACTTAATGTGCACAACAGCTACGCCACGGCCAGGAGAGTGCACGCTCCACACTGCCCGTTTTTGTTATGCACGCACCAAATACGTTCAATGTACACAGCACGTAATGCGCGTGCGTGGCGCGCCAGTCGCTGTGCGCAGCAGGGGGGACAGCTGCTTTTGTGTGTGTGTTGCCCGCTGTGTTGCATCATCGCCTGGTGCATGGGGACAGTGCATGGGAAGTGAGCAGCATCCCGCCCGAGCCGTGCGCATGCAACACCGCTGAAACGTTCCGCCCAGTAACGGCAGACAAAACAGCTGGAGCATGTACACTGCAAGCCACACCACCAGCCTGCCACCTGCCTGCGAAAATCTCTTGCTGTGTCCCTGTGTTTGCGTGAGTGTGCGACACACATAGGTGTGGTGTTGATGGCCAATACCGTTGTTTGAGAAGAAAGCACGGGGAACACCGGCCTCGGCATGCACTCATAATGTTTGTCAATGTTACTATTGTGCTCCATTGGGCACCTGGTTGACGCCATGGACACTGTCTGTGCAGTAGGCACGCCATCTGGCCACCGTACACAAATGGCTGCTACATTGTACAGTACCTATCACCAACCACAAAAGCGACTGCGGGAGCAGGGTCACACGCAGCTTTACAGGCCGGCCAGCGGGGCAACAGCGTGCACCCAGCACCTCCCTTCCACAGTTTACAGCGAGCCCTGACGCAGGTCGCAGGCGGCAAGCCAGCTCTGCACCCGCTGCGGACACAGGAAGCTGTGTGTGGCAACTTCAACAACTCACAACTTCAACTTCAACTCCCTGCAGCGCAGCGGCACGTCACCACAGGCGACTCGGCGCCAGCGCGCGCTCCCGCAGCTGCTGGTACAGCTCAGTGCCATGCCTCGCCGCCACCGGCTCTGCACCGGCCGCCACCCCTCCCTTTTGCCCATCCGCCGCTGACGCCGCCGTGTCAACACCACCAGCGCTGCCACTGCGAGCCGCCCTTGCGCCCGGCGCTGCCATTGCCGCCGTGCACGGCGCCGCGGCAGCAGGGCTGAGGTCGCTGCAGCCGCCGCCGCTGTGCAGCTGCGGCGGCTGTGATGGCGGCGGCGCCGCCTGCCTGCTGCCGCCGCTGCCCTGCCGCCGCTGCCCGTGCTGCTGTGGCGCCGCCTCCGCCGCCCGCCCGCTGCCTCGCCTCACGAGCGCCCCCTCCCCTTTGCCGCCGGCCGTCCCCGCGCCCTGCTGCTGCTGCTGCTGTCGCTGCGAGTCTCGCCGCTGCAGCAGCAAGTGCGATATGTCTGGCGCGATTGCTGCGCGCATGGACACTGGCGGTGCGCGGCGGGGTGCCGCTGCCGCAGGGGGTGTGTCGCGCCCGCGGCTGTGCTCTTCGGGCGCGGCCGGCGCCGTGATGCTGGCGCCGCCGTTCATGGCGTTGTGGTCGTAGATTGCCTGGCGTTGGTGTCGGTGCAGGTGCGGCACGGCAGCGCAGGGGTGTGCGCATGGCGTGTGTTAGGGCGCGCCGTGCGGCGACGGGGCATGTTGGCCAGACAGGTGGGCGGTGGCAGTGGCAGCGCAGGCTGTGCTGGTGCTGCGAGGTGTGGTGGGCCAAGATGATGGCTGGCGTTTGGTGCCGGATGCAGCAGCTGCTCACGTGTGCCCGAGCGTGTGCATGCACAGCTAGCCATGAGGGCGGTGTTCTGGCTTGTGAATTTTGTGAGGCATGGTCAAGTATTGCAAGCTGGTGGCAACGTCGGATGCTACAAAGAAGCACCGCCGCTGGTGTTGTTGGGGGTCTAGCACTGACCTGGCCTTCGTAGGCGCCCGACTTTTGTGTTGGGTCCCAGGCCAGACTGCAGCGTACAGGCGCAGCAGCAGCATAGGAGAAGTTGAGTAAGGCACAAGGATATCAGGGCATGTGCGCACTGGCTATGCTACGGAACCTATGGACAAGGGTGGGCTGCCCCGGCTGCGCGTAGGCGGTTGCAAGTGCGATGGCGCCCGGAGGGGCACAGCAGCTTCATGCGCCGGTAGGTGCTCAGGTCGGAGGCAGGATGAAAGCCGAGCCTTACAACGGTCAGGTGTAGAGAGCACTTCTTCAGGGGTACAATAGAGGTGCATATTTGCCAGCATGTGTGCACTGGTGATGGTGCGGCAGCAGCTCCTTTGTACGCAGGATGGTTGTGGGCAACCGTGCCTGTGATGAGCCTAAGCCCTTGTCCGCTCACCTGGACACCCCTAGCAGCGCCTTCATGTCGTTGCCAGATTCATACTGCCTGTACAACCTACTCTGGCGTACGCAGCTGCGACTGCCCAGCCTGTTCCCGACCTGATGCAGCAGGCAGCATGGCGGCAGGGGACGAGCAAGGCAGTAATGGCCTGAATGGGCAGCGCAATGCGTGCTGGCTGCAGCAGCCGGTGGGGACGAATATGATTAGGATGCTGGCTGCTACTGGTGGTCATGCTGCATGCCTGCACTGCGTCACAACCTGTGCGAGCGACAGCAAAAGTGGCTCGCGCGTGCGAGAAAGTGACTGCTTAAAGTGCAGTTGCACAACTCGGTGCGGCGTGCTGCTTGTGGTGGTCCTGAAGTGCTCACGTTTTGCGTTGCGGCCGAAGGGTCATGCCAATGCGACATGGCATCCAGCCACAGCTGCAGCGTGGCAGTGAGAGCGACAGTGCTGCGCTGCTACCACAACGAACAGGGCAGCCAGCGCTCCGCGCGCGCGCTAGCGTTGCACGCACAACGAAAATTTTGAAACGGCCGGATCCTGCACGCGTGTGCACGTGCCTGTGTGTACTGTACGTGCGCACGTGCTGCGATTCTGCGTCTGGGCAGCCGGGGGCGTCGGGACTGCAGTCGTGATCATGATGACTACTTGCGAGGATTCACGCAAGTTCACGCTTTCGGCAGGAGGTTTTGATTGTGCCAAGGATGCAGCCGGGTAGCCGGGCACTGCAATTCCACATGCATGCGCCGGTGGGGAGTGTCATGCCCATGGATTCATGCGGCAATAATCCTGAGTGGGGACAGCAATTATTCGCGCAGTCCTGAGGCTCACTTGTTAAACAGCACGGTGCAACTCAAGTGTTGCGGAGAACCGCCTCAGCTGCGCCTAGGCCGAGCGCCTCTCGTACAAGCACATGCAGGAAACAACACAAGCGCACATCACAGGCACTGCATGACATGTGCACACATGGCCCGCTCCTGACAAGCGGACACAATTCCATGCACTGCCACGTGCGCCACACAACATTATGTGTACATGTACATGTATTTATATTTCTGCGCGCGCAATGAAAGGCCGTCCGCTTTACCTGTGGTCATGCATGCTACTGAGGTGACCAGGAGCTGCTGCCGACACGCGTTGTTGCTGACGCCACCTTCGCACCTGCTCAGCAGCTGTGCTCCCAACATCGCCTCTCATTACGGTGCAGCGCCCACTGGCCCCGCTCGGCTCCGCGGTACGGCTGCCGCCGCCTGCTGTGCCACCTCTCACAGCCACCAACACTACCACAACCGGTGAAAGAAGCCCTTCGCTGATCGACATCACAAAGGCCCCCCCGCCTCCGAAAGCTAACTGAGCGATGTGCCTCCACACACTCTACTGGGTGACGGGTGCCGACGGCGCGCCCAACCTCAGTGCAGAGCGCAGGCTGTCTACCAGGGGCGTCATAAAGGTGTGTGCTGCCCGCCACCCGCAATTCTGAGCCACTCTGCACGCTTTGGCCTAAACCCATGCCGCCAAAACCTTTGGCATGTCAGCGCGACACCAGCTGAACTGGTGGCGCATGTGAAGGCAGAGCGCACCCCCCCCCTGCCCCGCCTTGAAGGCGAAGTTGAAGTTGTATGGATGCAGAGACACGGGGGTAATGTGCGCGCTGTTGAAGTTGCAGCTTAGAACTGGGTGAAGAGCTTGAAGAGGCTGGAGCGCTTGTCGCCGGGCGGCATGGTGCCGATGAGCTCCAGGGCCGTCTCGGTAGGCACGCCCGCCTGGCGCAGCGTCTGGGCCATGTCGTGCGGCGTAACCTTGCCGTTCATGTACCTGCGTGGACACGCAGCAGCGCATGGCGGCATGTGCGTTATCTGTAAGTCATCATTGGCAAGTAGCGCATGTGTTTAGGACGACGCACGAGCGCGTCAAAGTGAGTGGGGGGGCATGCGGGCCTGCCACGAGTGACGCCGCCGCGTGCACACACAACAACGTGCGGTGCCTCCCGACCATGCAAGCGTGCCATGAAAGCTGGCGCGGGCAGGAGAGGCACATGCACACGCACACACTCACATACACACACACTCACACACACACACACACACACACACAAACACACACAGTGTCACACACACACACACAGACATGCGAGCACACTGCAACACCGCACAGCGCGCCAACCCCCGTGCAGGCCTCAGCCCAACACGCCTCACCAAACCAGCATCCGCCGCCGCCTGCCCGCCAGCCCAACACCTGCACACCCAACTACAAAACCACGCACGCACACACAACTCACCCCTCGGCGCGCGCCTGCACCGTGCCGCGCCCCGACCCCAGCATCCCCTCGAACTTGCTGGGGATGCTCCAGTCCCGCGCCGCGGCGGCGGGGTCTTTCGGCGGCAGCGGCTCGACGAAGGCGCGCGCGGCCGTCTCGCCCTCCTTGTTCTGGTCGACGCGGAAGCGCGACGCCTTGTAGGCGGAGCCCACCACGGTGCCGCCGCGCGGGTCAGGGATGACCTGAGGCGGGGGGGGGCGGGCGCGTGTGTGCCGTGGGGGTGGTGGTGGTGGTGTCAGATGGCCGCACACACACAGCGGTGGCGGCGGCTGTGGCGGGCGGCGCCGGGCGCACGCCAGCGCGCCGAAGGGTGGAATGCGCGGGCTGTCGCGGGTAGTGCACCTCGTGCCCTTACTACTTGACTGTGTGCGGTGCAGTGCGGTGCTGCGCGTGGTTGTGGTGACGGCGGCTGTGGCGGGCGGCCGGGCGCACACCAGCGCGCAAAAGGGTGAAATGCGCGGGCTGTCGCAGGTAGTGTACCTCGTGCCGTTACTACTTGGGTACTTGGGGCATGTGCGGTGGCAGTGGCAGTGCTCGGGCAGCGAGCTTCCCGGACTGTGCTTGCAGCGTGTGATGAGTGCCTGCGTGGTTGAGGCCGTGGCCTACCTGGTCTTCACCCTTGCCCTCGCCGACCTTGGCGGTTCCCGCGCCGACGGAGGTGTTCTCGCGGAGCTTGTCGATTCCTCCGTCGGTCACGTGCCCCCCCTGGAACACGTCTTCGAACAGGCGCTTAGTGCCACCGACAGCGTCCTGGAGGTTCTCCTTCGCCTGCTCAAGGGGCTTGTCGTCCTGAAAGCGTTTACATGCAGATAAGTACACACGTAGGTTATAACTCCGTCTGGAATCCCTACCTCACATGTACTACGACAGTAGATCAGTCGCGTTGCACGTTGCACCAGCATTTGCTGAGCATACATCGAACCTCGTGGTCAACCACCACTTACACCTGCCCCAGCCAAGCCCCTGAGCCAGCTGTCGCCGGCTAGCTCTGACTGAGCCGACGCGGGCTCAGTGGAAGAGCGTAGGTCGTGGCAGCGACCTGCCGCGCCTGCCGCAGCTGGTGCGCGTCCACTGTACTACTGGGTGAGTGGGCGCAGAGAAACGCAACAGGCATGCGCACGCCGCTGCGCTGATCGCGTGTGCTGCGTGCTGCCGCCGCAGGCAGCTTACAAGAACGCAGGCATCTCCCCTGTTCTGACTGCCTGCGGTGCGCCGGCTCGCTCACCTGGGCCCGCAGCTGCGTTGTGCGGAAAGGCTGCGGTGGGATGACGGGCACGAAGGCTCGCACCGCGACCACCATAAGGGCGACGACCGCAGCTGACTTGACCATGTTTGCTCTTTTGTGTGTACGTAGAAGTGGCACGCTGCTGCCCAGATGTGTGTACACTGAGAAAACAAGAATGGCAAGGATGCTAAGGGTGGTGCATCCCACACGTTCTGGCATCTGACTTCGCGCTTCTCCCGCCGCTTGCAACTCGGATTTGGAATACCCCCAGGCCCAACGCCACTACCGCATCTATTAGCTGCTGCTGGTGCCACTGCTGCTACACACGATGCCTCTTGTGCCGGCCCCGCAATTCTTTGTCTCTCTGGATCGGACGCCTCGCAGGTGCCGCTGGAGCGCCGCCCACTCAGTTCTGACAGTTGTGGTTGCAGTACTTCAACTTGAGCTCACTTCAACTGTCAACTGTGCAACAACAAGGCGAGGTGGTGGTGCCGTTGCCAAAGTGGTAAGGTGCTACTACCTGAGGACACGGACAACTGCATGTGCACCAGCCGTTGTGATGTGAAACCCATCGCAAGGTCAAGCTTCGCTTCAGTGCCCCCGCACACACGAGTGGGCAGGCCGGCCCGCCACAGGATATACCGCCTTCTGGAGTCCGTACACTGTACCTCATACACACACGCGGACGTTCACCACGGAAGAAGCACGAGCTGCTGCCTGAGCAGCATTGCCAAAACAAGCCAATGATGCGCTGTCATGTGTGGGGCAAACCACCGCACACACAGCAGCGTTAGCAACCAGCGACAGCACGCACGCCCACAGACACAAACGCGCCGTCAAAACCACGTGAGCGTGACCTTACACGAGACGGCATGCCGCAGCTGCGCCAGCAGCAGCCTTGCTGCTGCTGTCACACGGCGCCGCGCCGCCGCCGCCGCGCGCACTGTGTGTGTGAGGGCGCAGCGGGGCGCAGCAGCACCGTGCAGCATGGCACGTGGGCTGGGCAGAGGGCGCGCCTGGCCTACAGTAGGGAGAGGTGTTGTCACACAAACCGGCACTGGCGGCCATAACGGGGACCGGCTACTAGAGGCGTGCGGAGCGTCTGTGTGCAGGCAGGCCGGCCCGGCGCCGTAGGATACACCGCCGCCTGGAGTCCCCACCTCACAAACGAAAAAGCGAAGCAGCGTATGCTAGCACGCGGGGGGCGAACACGCCCCGCCCGCGCCCCGCCAGTAGGGCGCGGCGGAGGGCTGCTGCGCCGCCCCGCGACGACGTGCCAACCCGGAGGGGATGCACATCCCTGTGCAGGGAAAGAGAGGCTTGGAAAGAAGTAGTACTCAAGTGGGAAAGGAGGCAGGTGCGCCCCGCCCCTGTCGACCAGCCGCACCCGCGAGGGTGCAGCCGGCCGCGGGGGGGGCGGCGCGCCACACACCGGACCGGCACTGTGGCCACTAACACTGAGGCCAGCGCATGGCCCACGGCTGCGGCGGGCGCGCGTGCCGCGCCGCCGCCACCGCCGCCGCCTGCTGCGACT
>JAULBY010034149.1:0-14888 GCA_032358315.1 Ophiocytium majus | reverse complement strand
AGGTAAGGAGCAGGTATCAGAGAGAGCAAGGTGCTCTACAGGAATTGTACAGGACCTGGGTAGGAACTGCACAGCAACGCAGGCCGTTCCCACAACTATTAGATTCAAATAAATAAACTCTCGACCCTCCTTCTTTTGCTAAGTTACGGGCAGCAGATCCGGCAGCACGAACAATTCGACCACCCCCTTTTGGTACTAATTCAATTTTGCTCGAGCTCTTTAAATTTAACGGTAAGAAGGTTTGTGCAAAGAAGTCTAAGAATTAGTGCTTTCCAAACCGTGAATCAAAAGTTCAATTACAAAAATATTCATCAAGTATCAAAAAAATTGAATTAGAGGAGTCGGGTGCTAAAGTAACATTACAATGAAAATAAAAAGAACGACTCTTTCTGAGTTTTCATCAAATATTAGTAAGTTCATTAAGTTGATTAACTTACTTTTTGGAATAAATTACGTCGATGTTACAGTCATCATTCATAACCCTTTTCTCCTAGCAAATCTTCAACACTAGCATCAGCGGTTTAAACAATTTTTCCAATTTCATGCTTCAATTTTTTTCGAATTACACTGCAATAACAAAGCAAAATATATTATCAATCGATTTATGAACTAAAAAAAGGCAGGAGTGCTCCCTGCTTTGTGCACACAACCGTGGAGCGCTGGAAACAGCATTTCCAAACCAGCGGTCTGCCTAACCAAACAATGCTGTGTGCGTAGTCGAGCATGCCAGCAAGTCTCATCGCCACGCCACATGTGCGCAGTTGCGCATGTGTCGCAAGCTGTACGCGATAGCCAGAACGGGACCCAGTCTGACAGTTGTTTTAAACCTCACTGGTGGCCCCCACACAGTGTGCACTGTCAGACTGCGGCGCAAAGGTTTTTGTTGGACAAGGTCACACCAGCAACACACACGGTGGCACACCAAAAGCAACAGTGCTCAGGCATGATAATTGGGCGCCGCCGCGCGCACTCTGATGTAGACAGGCACCTCCGCTGTGTTACTCGGCGCCTGGCAGCCGCAGCGGGCACACAACCTCCACCGGCATCGCCAAGCTGACACCGTCTTCCGCACTGCCAGCCACTCGCGCCCCCCCCCCGGCGCCCTCACGCGCCGCCACCGCCAGCACAAATGTCAGAGCCACCAGAACCGCCGGCGCTGCGCCGCCGCCGCCCCCTGCACCCGCTGTCACCGCCGCCTCCGGCAGCGCACACGCCGCAGCGATGCGCACCCACGCCGAGTTTCCCTGCTGGTGCACGACCGATGCCGCTGCCGCAGCGCCGGGTGACGGCGCATCTGGCGCCGCCGCCCCTGCGGGTGTTGCCACCAAGTCCGATGGAGAGTCGCTCATCGCTGCGGCCAGCACGCCGGGCGGCAGCGCGGGCGGCGGGTGCTCGCTCATGTACTCGTCCTCAGCAGGCTCCAGCGCCGTGACGCACAGACAGCCCCCCCCTCCCAGGGCACCGGCCGCCGCCGCATCCCCACTGACAGCGGCACTGGCAAAGCTGCCCGGCGCATCAGCGCTGCCGGCGGTGGCGTCAACGTCATGCTGCGCTGCTGTGGCGCTTGCGGGCGCACCTGGGGGCCAGGTGGGCGTTGGGTGAAGGGCGTCGAGGGGCGGGCGCTCGGCCGCGGCGGCACACGCCGCGCCTCTCAGCTCCACTGACACGGCGGCGTAGGTGGGGTTGGTGAGGCGCAGAATGAACACCGCGTGCGCGCACGCTGGTGCGTCACTGCTGTGGCAAAAGAAGGACACCAGGTTGTGGGTGCAAAAAGAAGGTGCAGGTGTTAGCAGGATGAAGGGGCATGGTTGTTGGAGGCGCTCTGGGTTTGGTGCGGCATGAAGACACAAGACAAACGTGGTTCTGAGGTAGGAGCACGGCATCAGGCACCGACAATTGAGGCATCTAACGCTAGCACACTGGTGAGTGGCTGCAGGCGCCCGTCAGTGCATGCGCTGCACAGCGCGGTGTCCGAGCGGATCTCGTGCATCAACACTGGTGTGGGCAGGGAGCGCCAGGTCCTCAAACTGCTGCAGAGGCGACAGTGGCAGCACAAGACGCGCACACAGTGATGCATCCAACGGTGGTGCAGCTGCCCTGCAGCTGCCGCTGTCTGTGACAGCACCAAACCTACCCGCGGGCGTGGTGCAACGTGTGCGCGACCGGCAAGGCGGCCAGCACCGTTCTGGGAACGGTCTTAATGGCGCTGCAGTCCTTCTTCCACCAGCGGCCATGGTTGGTGCGCTGGGAGGAGTCTCCCATCTCCGGGTTCAGCTGCACGTGTGTCAGCGTGTAAATAACAAATGATGAGGTCGCAGAAATTACAATGGTTTGTGTGCCGCATTGGCGCACGCATGATCGGCTGTGAATTGGGGAGTTGACAGTAGCACAAAATGCAGCTGGTGTGATGACTGCATGCACATGCATCCTACATGGTACCATTGTGGTGGAGGCGCCCAGTGTACTGCCAACAAGAGGGCTGAAAGCGATGACTGTGGCAGATCAAGGCTGGTCAAATACGCCCCCTATGGTCAAAGTAGGATGGAAACAGTTTGAGGTGTGCAAAGCACACACCTCCAAGTGGTGCGGTGAGAGAAGGCCATCGCATGTAGATTTTGAAGTGCGTAACGATGGATGAGTGCAGTTAACTGCAATATGCTGCAGTGCAATGTGCTGCCGTGCTGTAGCACTGTCACGAGGTTCTCCGCCATTATGCATGCGGTCTCTGAGTACGCACCTCAGTCAGCATCTGGCAAGATAGGTCAACATCTCACGTGACAAAGCAGGGAACGCTTGCCTTGCTCTAGCAGAGCAATAGGCCGAACGTACCAGGGAATACTAACAGGGCCATTGGATGAGGATGGAGCAACACTCTGGCGCAGCAGGCGCGGCGCAGCAACGCGCGCCACCACCAGGCGCACGCACCTCAGGCTTGCTCATGATGCCTGGGCGGCCCGCAGCCACATCCGCAAGGCAGCGCCGGACCATTCTCGAGCGCAGCGGAACCCTCCTGGGAACCAGGACTGTGCTCAGGCGCGCACTCACGCCGGCCCCGCACTCGCGCGCCTGCGCTCAGAAAAAAGATTTGCAGGGCGGCACCGTTAACACACAGCTGTGGGTTCTGCTCATGCATGATTGCGCACAGCAGGCATGTCTGCTGATGACAGGTATGCAGGTAGTCTGCACGATTCCGGTGGCTAGCGGGAAAGGGGTGCTACTGCATGCCTTGCGGGTACACAACTTGCATATTGCTCGACCGCGTGACAAACATACCCCCCCACGCCAATTCTGCGTACGTCCCAGCTGCAATCCGTAAGCTAGCTCGCAGACAGTTCAGCTCCAGTCCCCTTGCTGGACAGTGACTTGTAGCCCCATAGGCGAAACACATGGACAGGTTAGCTATCCCAGCTCACCGGGCCTGACATAACGCGCAAACAGCCCTCAGGTCAAGCCTCCCCTGGTGAAACCTGTGAGCAAAAGTTTGTTCGAAGTGAGCCCCCCTTAGATCGCCTCTCAGGGACACAGCATGCCACCCCTCATGTGACAACAGTTGCTAAAGCGGGTGCGAGCCACCCCCGCCCCACGTGCCGCCATGCCGCCGCACAGTTTGTAAACAAGTCCCCCGTAAATCGCATCTGAGGGAAAATGCATGCACCCCTCTTGTGACAACTAGCGGGTGCGAGCCGTCCCCGCCCCACCTGCCGCCATGCCTCCGCGCGCATGGGCGCCGTGTCCGCCTGCACAAGCTGGTCGATGCCCGCCGCGGCACTGCCATCCTCGAGCCGCCAAAGGGCGCGAGCATCGTCAGTGTGCGCGGTGGCGCCGCCGGCACAGCCCTGCAGTGGCGCATGAGGAGGCCGGCACATGCGGCGGAAGCAGTGGGTATTAACACGAGCGTGCCCCCGGGTGTGCACACCGAAGGCTGAGAAGGGTGTGTGTGTGTGTGTGTGTGGCAACTGTGGTTGCTGTGATGGCTGCGGTGCATCGGTGTGCAATGCAGGCAGTGCATGAGTCGGCGGCGGCGGCGTTGCGGTAGACCGCCACCCGCCATCGGCCACGACTGTAATGTTCGGGGGTGGGTGGGGGGCGGAGAGAAAGCGGTTTGAGCAGCCCAGCTGAAACTCTGTGGTTGCTTGAAGGCGGGGGGTACAAGAGGGAATAGGGGGGTAGGCGAGAGCGGAGGAGCGCCACTGCCCAGCACAACCGACCAAGTGCGCAAAAGCTCTGGCTGAGTGGAAATGCCCTGTCACCACCAGGTGGTTTCGAATCAAATGGAGCCCATGGCTTGGGGAGGCCACCACCGCTAGGTGCGCAGAACCTTTTGGTTCAGTGATGGAGCCCTGTTGCCTCACACTTACCCCACGCACCGCACCTTGCATGCACCGGAAACCGAAAATATCACCGAGCACGGCCACCCCAGGGGGGTGGGCGATGAAGAAGCAGGTTTGGGCAGTGCCCTTTAACACACCCTGACTACCTTTAAAGGAGGTGGGTAAGAGCGCCTACATCGGCACGACACAGTGCAGCACGCCCGGCCCGCGCAACAACCACGCACCCCGCCACGCGCCTCCGCCACGGCCGCCGCCGCCGCGACGGAGTGCGAGCGCAGGGGGCTGTCCAGGCCAATAGACATGGGGCCGGCCGCGGCGGCGTCCGCCGCCCACGCCGCCGCGTTGCGCGCGCGCCGCGCCTCCACGAGTGTCATCTCCTGCTCAGCAGGCGAGGCGTGCTCGGCAGCCGCCGCCGCCAGCGCCGCAGCGACGCGCCCCGGGGAGCGAGACTGCAAAGACCGGGGTGGGGGGTTGGGGCAGCGTGCGCAATCGGAAGGGTATTGGGAAATTTGTCTGGAGGACGAGGTTGCGGTGAGGCGCAGGGGTGAGTGAAAGAAGGGGAGAGGGCAGATGGTGTGAGGGTGCGCTGCAGGAGACGGCCGCCTGCTGGATCAGGCAGGTGTATGTAGGAGCTGCAGTGTGGGGATTGTGAGGGCGCCGCATGACAGCACCCGCATCATACCGGTACAGCGCACTCGCGATTTAGTGCGGGGTAGTATCACCCCCCTTAGCACCCCGCACTAACGCAAGACCCGCACTAAATCAATCAGGGCATTGTGTATCGTTTCTGCAGAATTGTGTGGTCAGTGACGGCTCTCTGGACCCCGCACTAAACCGCATACCGCACCAAATCAAAGCGAACTAAATCGCGAGTTCACTGTACCAAAAAGGGCACAGCCGCACAAGTAGCCGTTGTCTCACCGTGCGCAAGTCACAAGAGTGCCAGCTCATGTAGTATGGAGACTACGCTAGCAGAAGCCATTAGGTTTCTGACCCCCCGCCAAAGTAATAATGACGGCGCAAAGCTGGTGGCGAGCATTATCATCGCATCAGCAGTAGCTCTCACCCCGCCTGAGCGACCCCTGCGCCGGTAGCGCTCCCCCACCAGCAGCGGCACCGCGGCGGCAGCGGTCACCGCATCCTCCGCGGCCCTGGCAGCCGCCTGCGCTGCCTCCACAAGCTCCTGAAAATGCCGTTTCGCTGGGTCCTGTGTGTGGGAACTCGAGTCGCGAGTCATCAGGTGCGAGTAGCTGGTTCGTTTACTGCATTTTTGGTGCGATGTCAAGTGATTAGGTCCGATCAGACTGAGCCGCCCAAACCTTTGCCCTCCCCCCCACGCACCCGCAGTTGCTGTACTTGATGTGCCGCCCTGTAAAATGTTGGGCCTTCCCCTGTCTTAGTACGAGCTGCCACTACCAGTATCAAGTGCTTCAGTAGAAATTACGCGGCTATAAGTGCCCCTCCCCCCCTCCTGTTCTTGCCGAGCCCTGACTGGTTAAGAGGGGGCCAGCAGGGGGGAGGGGGCGATATGGTAAGTGCATTGCTGCTTTCAGTGGTAGGGCCATATTTTGCGTGGGCAGTGGCATCATTCGGATGGCACTTACCACAATTTAGTTACAGGTGTGACATGCCCGCCTTTAATATTAATAAATTATCAAAATTACACATTAAGAAGCCGCGAGAAGCTTCGGCCTGGCATTTGGCCCCAGCCACGGCAGTATCTGGGCTTAGCAGCCTTTTAGGTTTCTTTCACAAAGAAGCCGCAAGAAGCTTTGATAAATTTTTATAAAAGGAGAAATATGGGGGCTGTAATTCATTTTATCCAGGGTGTCGATGAAATGAATATACCACATGGTCAATTAGCACGTTCTAGAGATGGTAGTACAGGAACTGCAACTTTTGTCTTCGACAATGCTTCGATTCTTGAAAAATGTTCGATGCCAACAGACCCAGTCCCTGAGCACATGGTGCGTCTGCAGCATCCGCTACCTGCACCAGGTCCTGTAAGCATGCCTTCATGGGTAAAGTGACTTGCGAATCGGGTCGCGGGTCACTTTTCGCTATGGACTGCGTAGTCAGACTGCTGTCTAGCTAGCTCGCCAGGTGGTTGCGCTGCCTCAAAGTGCACATCGAAACGCAAGCCGCACAAGAAACACCACCTACCGACACCTTGTGTATGTTGTTCCCAGGTGTATGTATGATATGCCAGCAATTTCTTTGGTTACAGGTGTAGCTTCCCGCGGGCAAGCAAATTATGCCCCCCCCCCCCAAAAAAAAATGGCCCCAGCAAGACGGCAGGGTGTGCTGTGGCTGTTTAGCAGGCGGCAGAAAGGTGCACAGCGAGACGTTGGTCGCCCATGATTAGTCCTGATAATGCTGAGAAATGCCTGGTGTCTTAGGCCGAGAACAACTTCATGTCCACGGTCGAAATATACATACATACGGTTTGTGTAAACGAGGCACTTCAGCAGTGATACGGTTATATTTCTGGCGCCATGGAAACAAAACACCTTAGAAATAGCCTCCCCAACTCCTTTGTAATCAATACTTCAAGTGAAGTACTACTTCAAGCACTACAGTAGTATTTTGTTTTGCCCCCGCCCCCCAAGAAAACAATCAGCATCAGCGTACCTCTGCCTCCATCTGTATGGCCAGCTGCTGCACCTCCACCGCGGTTGCGGCCGCCAGGCCCAGCTGCTCAGCGCAAAGCGGGCAAAAAGGTGCCACCAATCAATCAGACGCACAGCCGGGTGGGGCAGAGCATGCAATTGAGAGAACGAACGGGAAGCGTTCCACACACAATCAACCCTTGGCATCGACGCATGCATGAAGCAGAACAATTCTGGCGGCACTGGTGGAAGTGGGGGCGACGGGCAATTCTGTGTCATGAGCACATTTTGGTCCTGGCGCCCCGATGCCACAGCATACACAGCAGTCCGAAGTTGGGTACGCGCAATACATACTTGCACAAACGCAACCAGATTACAATCACCTCGAGTTGACACATATTCAAACCCAACCCCCTGCCCACCACCCCACTTTTGTCATTGCTGCTGAGCCTTATCCTTCATCTCAAGGTATGAAACTCGTAAAATTATGTCTCATGTCCCCTCTGCAGCAAGGCTAAAACGAGCACGCCCTCGCGCCTTCTATGCGCAGCCATGATGTTCACTGCTCACGTGCGCGCCCACACGTTAGGATAGGGCCCGGGAACCCTTTATCAGTCATCAACGAACCCCTACTAGTCACCAACGCATGACACACCAGCAATGCGCAAAAGGCAACCACTGGTGGCTGAGTAGTACTGCCCACAGTAGGAGTAGGCGTGGTGTCGTGCCACACTACTGAGAAGCCTGTCGATGGAAACTTGCCCAGGGTCCAATCCAGTCTTCCCCCCCGCCCCCACCAAAAACACGCACACACCACAACACCCCCCTGCTGCACGTACCGCGCTGCTGTTCCACTGGCAGTACGCGCACTCCAGGCGGTAGCCGGACGTCCTGTCGAGAGGGCTGCACGGGTACAACACGCCGGCACAATGTGAGCAGCGGCAGCGGCAGCTGTTACAGGCAGCAAGCCTCGTTCCATTGAAAGCTGGGGCGTGTGTGCGGTAGAGTGTGCGCTGATTCTGTGGTGCAGTCACACAGGGCCTACGATGGCACCGTGCAGCGGTTCGAAGTGTGCGCACTTTGCGCCCCCCCCCCTCCCCGGAGGATTAGAGGTGGACAAACAAGCGGAGACCACACTGTGGCGTCAGAGCGCCCTTCCTTCCACATGAACCATTCATGCCGCAGCACAAAAGTAGAAATGGTGCTTGCAACATAATGTATGTTTGTGCTAGCGTGGAGTGTCTGGCATGAGAGCCCCACAGGTGAAGTCAGGCGCGTGACACCATGAATTTAAGGGGCAAGGCAGTCCAGTGCAGGTGTCGGTTGTGTCCAATCCATGCTGCGTGTGCAGCATGGGAGGCACTGGTAAATTGTTGTAAGCACTGGATCCACCAATGTAACTAAGGCATGCGTGCTTTTCAACAGTTGAACGCCTTAGCCCGGCCACAAGCACAAGTCTGCTTCCTGAGCGTACACCATTGAAGTACACCTGAGCGCGGCTACACATGCGCACACATCCGCACAGCACAACTGTGAACGCACGCTTCCGCAGCACCTGCACCACAAAAACAGGCTGCCTCACACCCACCACACCCACAACAAACGCTGTGTGCCATCACGCGGTGCCTGCGCCTACCTGACTGCGCTGTAGCCGAGGGTGGTGTCACACACGGGGCAGGCAAAGCACTGGCGGCACCGTCCCTCAGACTTCGCCTGGGACTCCATCTGCATGCAGCGTCAACCGGCGTAGGAGCGACACAGCAGGGGGGTGGGGGGGTGGGAGCTAGGGCGAGCGCTTTGCAGCCACAGGGGTGATGGGGTGCGGTCAGCGGGGTCGGGTGCGGAAACGAGCCCCTAGCTTGTAGAGCTGGCAGTGGCTGGTGTGCAGCAGACGTGCTGCTATACATCTATGTACTCAAGTGTATGCACATGATGGGTCCCGGCTCAAGATGTTTTTTATACGTGAAACAAAGTACGGCATATTCCTACGTGCTTTCCCGCCCAAAGACGCGATATGCGGCGCAATTACCGTATAAATGCGTTCGTTTTGAGTATGTTATACGCCACATTTACATACGCTATAAGGCGCATACTGTAAATCTTATGCGCTGCAACCCATCACTGTGTATTTACCTACTACTTCAGTAGAAGCACTTAGTACGACGTATAAAGATTGTGTTGTGCTGGCACGGCCAGGGTCCAGTTCCGCGGTTCAGCGCCAATGAAGTAGAAGCACCGTGCCACTAGGCTAGAAGCTCAGCAGACAAACTGAGCGCAGCAACCCTGGCCGCAACTGGCCTCGCGTGTGCTGTCACCACCCTGCGTTATGCTGTCTGTCTGGTGCAAAGGCCCATCCGAACCAGTCTGAAGGAGGGCAAACAAAACTAGATGCGTATGAATGGAAGGGTGGGAGTGTGTGCGTGCTCTTAAGACACGGCAACAGATGGCGCCGCTGTGTCACACCCAGCACAGTGCAGCACCTTGTGCGGCCAAGCTAAAGACCAAGGATGAACACACCCAACAATTCAAAATTTGGTGAAGCGCTGCATAACCTGCCGACACGGGAATGGCCAGGCTAGTGGTGGTTGCAAACGTGCCACCAAGCAAACGGGCGGGGCAGACGGATGTCATCATAGGCCATGCGGCACACCTCCAGCAGTGCGCTCCACCCACCTAGCAGCGCTACGTGTCCTTCTTCACTGCTAGCCCACAATGACAGGTGCAATCATGTTAATGACGGTATTTTTTGGGACGGTCAGGGGTTCTCTGAATGCCTGGGTTTGTGTGTGCCAGTGCTGCTCACTGAGCGTGCATCGCACAACTGTAACTCCATGTATTTGCCCTTTTGAGCGTGCAACAGCCCATGTCACACACACCAGCACGAAGCAATGGTAGCTGCCCGGCCCCACATGGACATGCCACCGTAGCGCACAAGTAGCGGTGTGGCAGTTACACACAGGTATGTGGCAGTTACACACAGGTATCGGCGCACCTCAACCGCGAAGAAGCTGCCCAGGCCGCACAGGTTCGGGCAGTACAGCACCGCCACCTGCAGAAAAAAAAAAACGATTTTTTTTTTTTCAAGAGAACAATGTTTACATTTTTTTCAAATGCAGTACAGCACCGCCACCTGCAGAGGTTGTGCGCGGGAGAGGAATCGCACATTGCACATGCGGCAGATAGCGTGTGCCAGGTAGGGACGGGCGAGCACCGCACCGAGTGTCAGGGAAGCAAGCAGGGTAAGGGAGCAGGGATGCTGTCCGCATTCCCGGCCTGGCATCCCAGCCGGTATGTGGGCAGAGGAGCAGTGTGCCCCCTGGCTGCCAACACTCGCTGTGCTGCCCCCTCAAAGAGACTCTATGCGAGGTGCCATTGAGACTCCGAGGTGGCGCTGCCGAGGCTGCATGTGTCTCCACTCATCCCTTGGTTCTAGTTTGCGCTCGTATGGTTTCAATTTTCTCAGGTGAAATAGATGTAATAACTTTAATTGATTGAAAGGTTTACCTCTTGCTGCAGGCTGAGGGGATGCGGAGCCACGAGGCACGCACTCTCAGGCGAGTGGAACATGTTCTCCAGCGGCGCGTAATAGCCGCGGGGGTCCCCATACCTGCCGCACCACACACAAACGGCGTTTCGCATTTGCTCAGCAGTTTTTGTGAGCACGTAGGGGGCAGTAGCTGGCAGCAGGAGCGAGTGAGCTGCTGCTAGCGCACGCAGGCTGGGCCAGCGAAAGGCGGTGACAGCAGCATGCCAGCCGGGTGGAACAAGTTCTCCAGCGGTGCAAAGTAGCCCCGTAGGTCCCCATACCTGCCGCACGGCACGCAAACGCGCGCATATACGCAGCAGCACGTGCTTTGAACATTAACTACTAGATAAGCGCCGCACAGCGCTGCCGCTGGGCCCGCGGCCACCGCAATACCAGGTTCACATGGCCATGTTGCACAAGTGTGCTGCGGCCAAAGACACATACACATGCATGCACCCACATAGACAACCACACATACTGCGTCGTACCACATACTATACTGTAGTACTTCGGAAGTATGCTTGGAAGTACACGTGTGTACGTATACTACTTCGGAAAGTATACCATACACAACACACAGCCACCCGCATGCTCACCATGAGACGTCTCCGTGTGGAATTTGTGGCAAGCCCCCCGCAGGCGCCCTTTCCCCCCCCACACACAAGTGGTACTGCATGCCAGCCAAAAGGCGCAGGTGTAAGCCTCCAGACGTGCGTAAAGGCATGACTCCCAGCAAGGCGCAAAATGCAGCACAGGCCGCATGCCTGCGCCAAACCAACATGCACCATGGTGCTGGCCTCTCCCTTATCCTGCGCAACAAGGCTGTGTGGCCACAACCAAGCCCACCCCTGAGTGGTGGCGCACACAAGCAGGTACCACGAGTGTCGCAGGATGAACCCCCCTCGGTTGGCGTCGCCGAGCATCGGCCGCCGCTTACACTGGGAGGCCTTACGGGGGCGGGGCTGTACATACAACTGCTAGAAGTATATGCTTCCATTGTCCTCTTTGAGGCACGTGTATACACTTTTATACCAGCATACTTCATTATACAGGTAACCCCCTGTGTTGCAGCCAGGCTCCCCCCATCCACTCCACGGGGGGGGGTCTTAGTCGGGGGGAGGGGGGGGCGGTGTTACGCCAGGGGGGGGTGACACACCGGTATACACCTTCAGCTATGCTACATTGTGTGTAGCGGTCAGCGTGACCGCACAAGGCCTCACCGTACCACGACTTGCTCCCTCTCCGAGCCAGGCTCCACGAGCACGCATGTGGGCGTCGCGGCCGCCGCGGCCGCGGCCGCCGCCTCCGCCTTGCCCTCCGCAGCAGACATTGCTTCGCCAAGCCTGTGTGCAGACGTACGCAGGGGGAGACGCGCGGACAGAGCACGCGACTACCCGTAACTGCCAGTCCAGCACAGGCACGCGGGTGCGGCCCAGTGTACGTACGGCCGTTTCTGTGTCAGAAGTACGAGGCACAGTGCACCCGCGATTTAGCTCGCTGATTTAGTGCGATATGCGGTTTAGTGCGGGGTCCACAGACCTGTCGCAAACCACATGATTCAATATAAACGATATACAATGCACACATACCAGAGAGGGGGGCGCGCGCAAAAGTCTTGCTCTCGTGTGTTTTTTTTGCAAAAAAAAAATGGATTTTATAATCAGTATAGGTTCTACAGCAGGCATCACCCGCCGAGTGCCGGCCCAGCACAGGCACGCAGGTGCAACCCAGTACAAAGCCGTTTCTGTTCCAAAAGCATGAGGCGCCATAGTAGTATTACGTAGCCCGCAGTACACCGGATGGGCCCAGCCCGCCACGCAGCGGTGCTGGTGCCCCCGGCTTGGGTACTCCTGCTCAGCGCCGGCGCGCTCGCATGGTGGTCGCACATGGCGTACTGCTGCTGCTGCTGAGCACTGCTGCTGCTGCTGGCCGCGCGCACGGTGCCGCCTGCCCAGCATGGAGAAACCACACTTGTGGGGACGGAGCTCCATGGCCGCAGGAAGGGACTCGGAGAGCAATGGCACCCCCCCCCATTTCAGCGCCACAAGCAATTTGGAGCACGATTGAAATTGCGCTACCACAAAATAAGCTCTGCCGCCCTGTTTCAGTGAGGTGGACGCCACTGCGGGCGCGTGTCATGCTTGCATTTTCACACACTGCTGCTGCTGGCATCGCTGCTGGCATGCTGTCCTGTGCCGCCTTCAGCATGCCACAAGTCGCTTTCGCCCCCAAAACGGTGCCAGTTTAGACGCGCCGCATGGGCTACATGGCGTCCAGGGAAGATCCTGCTTCTGACAGAAGGTTGCTGTTCCTACGAGCACCGTTGTGCAAGGTGACTCAGCGGTAGTCGCTGAGCGTGTTGCTGGCTTGACGAATACGAGTGAAGGCCGTGGGCCCTCGACTGTCGCAGACAGGTGAGGGCGTGAGCAGGGATTAAGAGTCAAGCTGGTCAGCATTGAAAACTATGGCATGCGCACCCTATGGCACGCGTACAGTGGCACTACTGCCTCAGAGCACATGCATCCCGCCCTACCCCCATGATGGGCAATCTAATGCTTCGAAGTACTGCTGTAGTAGAAAAGCACCAGCACTGGTGGATTACCGCTCACATACCGGCTGAAGGTCACGCAAGATCTGAAAACTACACTGCACTGTCAGGCCCATGAATGTGTGCCTGGCACACTGGATGCCGAAGCCAGCTGTTGTCCGCAATGTGTGGCTGCAGGCACCAAGTGTGTGTCATGTTCATTAGATCGCTGCTAGGCGTGCGTTCAAAAGCTATGCGGGAAGGCCGTAGTTCGTCGCCACTGAGACACGTGCGCCTCCCGTGCTTTGAACCCGCTGGCCAGCAAGGCTCAGCAGAGCAGACCCCCAGCATCGGCAGCGAAGCAGCATCACACGCACTGCCTGCACAAGGTGTTTGAAACACGGCAGCAGCAGCAGCTATCGCTAGCACCCGCCTTTTTTGGTATGCCTCTCTCAGCAGAGCCTCAGTCTCGATGTCCCCCGCCCCTGTTGCAGATCGCCTGTCTCGCTGGTCCTTAGCCTGCAGTTCCTGGCCCAGGGTCATACTGGGTGTGGAGCGCCGCCATGAGGCCACGGACATGAGCATGGTCGCCGCTGTTGCCACCGTCACTGCTGCCGCTCCCGCTGTGCGCCTCCTCAATCCAGCTGACCCAAATTCAAACAGTTGAAGATGCAGTTCCGTAATGTTGAAGTCTGCCTCACTGGCGTGCCGGCATGCACGGCATGAGCTCTTGCGCGCCCACAAGTGCAAGTGAATAACACTACATGGCGGCTCAGACCTGCCCGCTAACCCCTTTTTCCCTTGGTTGTTCACGGAACTTTATGCGTTCCGAAACGAGACGTGTGCGCTGCCGGGGCATGTGCCATGATCACGAGCGGGGGGGGGGATGCCCACAAGTGCAAATAAAGAAAAACATTTCGAAGTACTGTAGTACTTCTGAAGTATATCGCTAAAAGCACATTGAAGCAAGCCTTTGCTGTTGTATTTTTCGGAAGCATCCCAAGCCCTTTTAAAAGGGGTCCCCCGCGCGTGTAGGGTGTGGGCCACTGGTTCTGACCAAGTGGATAGATCACCACACAGGCTTCGGCCTGGCTTTCTGCCCCAGCCACGGGAGTACCTGGGCTCAGTCACTTTCTTAGTTTTTTCACATTGAATAGGCTAAAAACCCACGGGCAGCATACGCGATCTGGAACTCGGAATGCATCAGGCTACCGCACAGGTCATTCAGGTACTCCGTTGAGCACCTGCTGAGGGCTCGCGTCTCTCCAGTCAAGGCAAGGCGTTGCGCGTCCTGCCCAGGCAACAGCCGTGCAGCAGCAGTGACCCGTAGGGCCAATGCGGCGCAGGCATAGGACAGTTACCATCACGGCCATCAGCGTCTCGACGGTCAACAGGCAGACTAATTGGGTGCAGCCATAGGCAAACGTGCAATGTGGTGCTCAAGAACAACGGCAACAGAGCCGTCCGCAGTGCAGAAACTCACCGGTCATTAGCTGGGCAGCGGGGATTGCAGCGACCGTGACGGCCGCAGCAGCAGCGAGAAGCGGCAGCACACACAACTGGCAGCTCCACGAACATTACCACAACACACACGCCACAGTCACAGGAGCATCGAAACTATATTTAGGCAGGTGGCAGCGGCGGCAGCCCAGCTGCTGCACGCACGCTGGCAGCTGCCCCTCCCCCCCCCCCCTTATCGCGCTTTTTGCGCGCCCTTCTTCTTCTTCTTCTTTTTCAACCGCTCGCCCCCCTCGTCGACGGACATGCCCTCTATCGCCGCCACCACCCTGTCGTCCTCCTCCTGCTGCGCCTGCCGCAGGGCCGCCTTGTCGGCCGCGCTGAGCTTGGCACCGTCGGTGGCGGCGGCGGCGGTGGCGGCGGCGCGGGGAAGCGGC
>JAULBY010034138.1:0-14893 GCA_032358315.1 Ophiocytium majus | reverse complement strand
CAGGCTTCCCACAGTACTGAGCTTTCCCAGTTTGTTTTTCGCTACCTGTCTGATTTCCTGGTCACACGCACCGTGTGGAAAGGGCTTTCCGCGCCCTAAGCGGAGTTTAATAAGAGTACATCCATTAGACTAGTGCCTGGCAACATGCCAGGCTTCCCTTTAGAGTACGCACAGTGCTGAGCATTGCCAGCATTTTCGCTACCTGTCTGGTCCCTTTTTCTGGTCACGCGCTTTGCGACGGGCTTTCCGCGCCCTAAGCGGAGTTTAATAAGAGTACATGCATGCACATGTAACTGGACCAGCTTGACCGATGGAATGCAAAGTGCCATATACTTCATTTGCCTTTGTATGGTGCACATGCTGTTGTGGCGTGGTGTATCCACAACTACTACAGCCTTGGGCAATTGCTGCAGCTACAGACTTGCCCTAGGAGCGTGGTAGCCAAGCACCGCCAGCCCAACCGCCGGCATGGTGCCATGGTGCCGCGCGTCTTCTTCTACCTGCACCCTTTGGACCTGTTGTGGTGTGGTAGCGTCAAGTCTCTGTCTCTCGTCGTCGTTCCTACGTACGCATTTCTGAAAATACACAGAAAACTGCAAGGCGAACGAACACGGAGAAACCCCGACACAGGCGGCAGAGCGCGAACGGAACGGGCGCGCTCTACGACAGAACGGCTCGATCTTGCAAAATTGCTTGCGCTATGCTTCTTGTAAGATCTTGCCTACACCGCTCTCACTGAGGGCGGCCTTCACCCACACACTCTCTATCAGACAGACAGCAGGGTTCGATGGCGACCGAGACGCTTCAGGCAGCCGCGGAGCGCATGGCAACCAGCGGGGCAGGTCAACGCCTGCTGTGGCTGGCGCTAGGGGACCCCGCTCTCGGACTGCAGCATCTCCATCAGCAGCAGCAGCAACGCCCCCCCCCGAGTGAGCAGATGCACGCGAACGCATTCGCATGGGGCGCAGCAGCAGCAGCAGCAGCGGCGACGGCGGTATGGCCGCATGGCGGCGTGCAGCGGGTGGAGAGGCGCCGCAGCAAGCCTGCCTCCCGGGGAGCACCGCCACTCGCAGCAGCAGCAGCAGCAGCAGCGGTGGCCCCCACGGCTACGGCTGGAGCGTCTACCGTTACAGCCCTGGTGTCACCATCCGTACATGCAGCTGCTACATGTGAGGAGGCGATTGTCAGGGCGCTTGGGCAACAACCGGCGTGTGCTGTGCCTGCCGAGTCGTATTCTTACCCGGACGTGGACTTCACGGACCTGCTGGACCTGCCTGCCATGGACGATGCGCAGCTGGCGGACTGGGCAGCGGACTGCGCCGTACAGGTGTACCTGGCCTGCTGGGGGGAGAGCACCGCCGGCACAGCGCCGAAGCAGTAGGCCATCAGTGGTGCACAAATGGTCGGCAATGGCTGACCGTGCCATGGCCAGCACCCGCGGGCCACGCACTGCAATGTTTTAGGGGGTCGAGTGCGCGCGCAGCCACCCAGCTCTGTGCTAGTTAGTTCCTCACCCACTGCGGGATGGATGCCACAATGCATTGTACACACACTTCCCCCCCCACACAGAAAGAGAGAGAGAGAGAGAGAGAGAGAGACAGACAGAGACAGAGGTTGAAATTGTGCACCCTGGCAGCTATCAGCGCCCATTTTTGTCATGGACATTATGGCAGTCGCAAATTTTGAAGGTGCATGCCGTTGGCACGCGCAGCACAACCACAGGTGCACCAGTTGAATGTCCTCCACCATGTGACTTTTCCTGACCATTTGTGGTGTTATATGAAAGCATTCCCCACCCAAGGTGCTGTACCTGCAGCCATGGGTCCTCTCTGCTGGTGTCTGCTGTCTCTGCGCTATGCTGGGCCTTCTTTGAACCAGCCTTGGGTGCATCAGAGGCTACTCAGCAAATCTTGCTGCAGTGTCCGTTAAAGAAGCAGACTATGAAAGGCCTGCAGGATTCATCATAGTCAATGTTTACCCTAGGTGCATGTGCATGCTATACTCTCTCCTAGGTGGTCCATGCAAGTGATATGCAAAACAGCTTGGACACCAGATAAGGGGCTTTTCTTGCTTGCTGTGGCCACCTGTGACGGCACCAGCGCTCTTGCTCGTGGTGGGTGCAGTGCTGTCGGCCACGTCGCTGGAAGTCGCAATACACGTGCAAGTGACATGGCAAACATGGACTGCTACCCTGGTGGTAGTATAATTTAAATAAGTATGTTCACATGCTTGATGCTCATGTTCACTACTAGACTTGAGACAGTCACAAGCAACGCGTGGGCAAATCATGATGAACTGGATGGCAGTCACTTGAAAATGGTGACTAGTTCACAGCGTAGTAGCTTGGTGCGTGCTAGCGGCGTTCTAATGAAAGCTCTCACACACCAAGCCTGGATCAGGGTGAGTGAGGGCATACCACCTCAAGGCAAGCTCTTCTCTGTGTCCCTGCTTGGTCGTGTCTCTGTCTGTTGATTGCACGTGTAGCGCATCGGTAGCGCATCCCATTTTACACGTCTTGTAGGGTTCCCTGACTGCCTTGTACTTGCTGAGCGACACTTTTGCCGAAGGAGCTGATTTGGTCTCAAGCGCACATGGCTAGTCCGTAAACAATCGAACTGTACTGTACGCGCAAAATACTCTGGTCATCACCACGCTGTGACCTACTGCATGGTGTTGTTGCTGGCGTTCGTTCGCGACAGCTGTCGACAGTCGTTCTCTGTACTTCCAAGCAGCGCCGCTGAGGGCGCGGAATGCCCTGTGCACATGGCGTGCATGTGACTGCAACAAGCATGATCAAAATGCTGTTGCTACAGTAGTACAGCGAACAAGATGGCAAGATCTCATACTTATGATAGTCTATCATTAGTGTTTTAACTGCCGCTAAAAGGTTGAATGTGGTACAGCCAATCAGAATGTCGACAGCCACACAATTTTGGGACACTCACGTTTTGCCGCGCAAACCGCGTGGATGCGTCGGCGGCGGGTTGCTGCCACAGTCGCTCTCACCGCTCTCTTTCTTGGACTGGCGCTAGACGTCGCGTACATCCTGCGCCCCCTCTTCGAAGCCGCCACCACCAGTGGCAGCAAGGCCACCATCGTCATGGAGCAGCACGCTCAGTTGAGGGGTGCGGCAATCGGGGACAAGGCTGGTGGCGGCACCGTGTGCGTCGTGGGAGGGGGGCTGGCGGGGCTGGCTGCCGCCATCGAGGCGTACGAGGCAGGGGCTACCGTGTACCTGCTCGACAAGGCCAACAACCTTGGAGGAAACTCTGCCAAGGCAAGCGCTGGTGGTCGTTGTGTTTTTTTGTTTAGTGTGCCGGATTTTCCGTAACGCCGAACTGCAACATGAGCACTTTGCAGGCTGCCGCTTTTTGCTGGCGGCTGTGCAATGATGCTGGCCAGTCTGCCCATATTACGCTCATACCGTGTCCCGCAGGTGTAGTTTCTAGCTTGCTCTTTCAGCCTGGCAAGGCTCGTTTTACACTGTGCCAAAAAAATGTCTGGCGGCCCTCGAAAGAGTTGAGGTACGCTGTTGTTGCTGCCGCTGCCTGGTGCTGTGCCTGTGCGTGCCGCCCACTGCTGCAGGCCACCAGCGGGATCAATGGCGCGGAAACCGCCGTCCAGCGAGAGAAGGGCATCAACGACACCGTTGCGGCAAGTACCTTTGTCGCACTTGCACAAGTTTGTGCCCAGCAGCAACATCCACAGCGTGTTGCGGATCTACGCCAGCCGGCCGCCAACCGCCAGCAGGGCAGCCTTGGTTACACAACAGCGCTTGCACAATTAACAAACTACTAATGGCTGCTCTGCAGGAGACCTCAATAGTCCACCAGGTCCCAGCTAACGGCACAGGCAGGCAACATTTGGCACACCGTGGGTTGAATGCCACAACGGAGCACTGCTGCAGCTACCCCACTCTCCGCACCCTAGCCGCAGCCCAAAAACTACACGCGCACACTACAGGTAATGCACGCCTTAACCTTCCACCCTGCCCCACACCTACACGTCAGCCCACCCCACGCCACCTACCCACGAGCTTCTGCCCAGCCAGCAAGCCATACCCCGAGCCTGCCTCACAGCCACCCGTACACCTCCCCTGCCCGCGCCCCGCAGATGTTCACCGCGGACACAATCCAGTCCGGCGGCGGCCGCAGCGTGCCGGCGCTGGTGGATGAGCTGACGGGCGACAGCGCGGACGCCGTGGCATGGCTCATGGGAGAGCGCTTCAACCTGTCGCTGACCGCCATCTCGCAGTGCGGCGGGCACTCCGCGCCGCGCACGCACCGGTGAGGGTGCTGCTAGTGCTGCCTGCAAATGATGCTTTTTTGTCGTAGGCAAAGTTGGAAACCGGCAGCGCTGCGGAGCGGTCCTCGGTCTAAGCCCTCGGACCAGTGAGAGCACTGGGCCGTCTCTGCTAGCGATGCATGCGAAACGGTGCTTCTTGTGCTGAGCAAAGTTGAAATTGGCAGAGCTGCTGCGGAGCGGTCCTGGGTGGAGCGCATAAGTGCTGAGCACCGAGACTGGGTTGGGAAAACGAGAACTTGTTGTGCTGAGCAAAACAAGTCTGCGAATGGCGGACTGGGAAATATTTAGGGGCAGGCACCTTGGCTGTGAGAGTACTCTCAGACTAGCGCTGCTGGCAGGCAAACGAAACGGATTTGTCTTGTCCGAACCAGACAGTGGACGGAGCTGAGTACGTTCTTCGCATCCCTGCGCAGGATTCCGCCAATGGCTGATGGTCGCCCCGTGCCAGTGGGCTTCACCACCATCAAGGCTGTTCACACCTACCTCAAGTCCAGGTGTGTGCCGCCTGCTGCTGTTGCGCCACAGGCGCTCGCTTGTGCAGCCGGCCACGCGGTTGCTGCTGCAGGTGTTCACAGACAAACCCGTGCGGGATGGTGGAAATTTGAAGCTGCCGCACCAGTGTTCGTCAGCTGCGCCAACGGATGTAGCCACGGCACAGCATGTGCGAGGTTTTGCTTTGGCGTGTGAGATGCGGCTCACTGCACTTGTGCCACTCAGTGCGCACCTGTGCATGTGCAGCTGCCGCTGCGTGACACGGGCGCCGTACCTTGGGCGCACTGACCCACTGGCAGCTCTCCTCCACTACCATGTTTTCCTGCCGTTTTGTAAACACACAAGTCTTGCCCACTCACAGCCGGTGTCACACCGCTGCTGGCATGCCGCAAGCAGCGACACACGCAGCACGTGCTCAGTGCCCGCCAACCTAACTTCAACTTCAACTATATCACATGCTCAGCGCCCACCAACCCAACTTCAACTTCAACTGTATACATGCTCAGCGCCCACCAAACCAATGTCAACTTCAACTGTGTCACATGCTCAGCGCCCACCAACCCAACTCCATTTTCAACTTCAACTGTGTCACAGGCCGGACCGTGTCACGATACTGACGGAGGCGCGCGTGACGCAGCTGCTCACCAGCGGCGAGGGGGCAGTCATGGGCGTTCGCTACGCCGCCGCCGCCGCTGGCGCTGAACGGGAGCAGGACGTGGCAGCGGGCGCGGTGGTGCTGGCCACGGGCGGCTTTGCGTACGACCGCTCCAACACGTCGCTGCTCGCGCACTACGCGCCAGGTGCGTGTGTGAAGCAGGCAGCTGTGCTGTGGGAATGCGGTGGTTTTGAGGGACCCTTTGCGTAGCAGTGCATGCCTTCTGGTGCCGTGAGGAACATGTCTTGCGTACACGTGTGTAGGAACCACATTTTCCTCTGTGTTGTATGTAGACGTATGCCATGTCCTTATAATTCGGAAGTACCTAGTAGTACATGCATATACTTCGGTAGTATGTGTACCATAAATTTGTATATTTACTTAGTGTTTATTGTGGTATACGTAGAAGGACTTTCATAAACACAACTAGTACATGTGTTTTGCCAGCTTGTTTGCTAGCAACAGCGTGTCTGATCATACTTTTTCTTGTCGCGCACGCACCGTGTGCTAGGGGCTTTCCGCGCCCTAAGCGGAGTTTCATAAGAGTACATGTGCTTTTAAGTGTATTTTGCACGCATAATTGTGCTGGCGCCGTAGGACCAGCAGTCTTGGTCCGCCATCACCATCTTTTTTGCTTTATGTAACATGTGCTGTATGCAGTCATTTTGTTACACATGCAACCCCTCAGTTCAGCGTGGCCCCCGTTTCTTATGTGGAAACTGGTGCTAGCCCCCCCCCACACGGCCGTGGTCTCAGAAATGCTTGCAACATGTACAACACTTGTCTAGACGGCTCCACTTTGCAAGGTACACATTCCATAGCAGAGCAGCGCCATTGCACCACAGCCAAGGCTCAGCCGCCCCCTTCACAGGCATGGCTGCAGCTGCTCCCACCATGCTGCACTGTATGCCTCCACACGCAACCCGCATGGGGAGCAGACAAGGCGCACCTGGCAACCACGAGCGGCCCCCAGGCGACCGGCGATGGCATCCGCCTGGGGGAGGCAGTCGGGGCTGCGCTGGTGGACATGGACCAGATACAGGTCAGGCCATGGCATATAAATCACTTTGAAGTATTTTTATGCGTGTACTACAGTAGTACATGTGTATTATAGGTGAAAAAAATACTATTTACAAGTAGTGTACTGTACACATGTACTGTATACTCAGCAGTAGTACATATACCTGAAGTGCTTGTCGAGGTGTGCCGCATCATGTCCATGTAGGTCACCCCGCCCCTTCCATGTGAAGTTAGATGGCTAGGGTTAGCGTGTGGCCACGCTGTGCGCCGCCCGCTCCTCGTCAAATCTGTTCAGCAGCATCTCTATGACTGCTTGGTGCGCCTGGAAGGCACGTGCTGGTCAGCCATACAATATTTTTATTGTTTATGACTGTAAATACTGTAAATACTTCTGAAGTGCATCATGCTTCTATTGGAAGTATGCACTTCTGCAACTATGCAGATGCTCAGGTTGGTACCGCCCGGCATGTTGCGAGCACTCCCTTGTGCGCGCGAGTCGTCGGTGCTGTTGATGCAGCGAATGCACGTTCGCGAGGCTGGGCGTCGCGCAAGCGCACAGCAAGTTGTGCTAGGTGACTCGTGGCTAGTCCACTCAGTTGATGAGCACACATGTGATGATATACACCTCTCTTCACAAGTACCACGGTGCTATATCACTGACATATGAAAATACATGCACGTATGTGTACATGTGTGTACACGCATGTACACATGTACCTGCACCTGTACGTCTAATACTTTGTAGTAGTATTACCGCACTACTGAAGTGCAAATATTGTGCGCGTGTATGTAGTGATGGGTCACAGCGCATAAACTGTGCGTTATAGGCCGTATAACGTATGTCAATACAGCGTATAACGTATTCAAATGATCGTATTTATACGGCAAATATGCCGTACATCGCGTTTCTGGCCATATAAATGCGTAGGAATACGCCGTATTTTGTATAGCGTATAAATTACGTCATACGCCGTGACCCATCACTACGTGTATGTACTGGTACTTGAACTACTGCTTCTGCCGCCGCTGCAGGTGCACCCGACGGGCCTGGTGGACCCCAAGGACCCTGCAAACCTCACCAAGTTTCTGGGCCCTGAGACCATGCGTGGCGAGGGCGGCATTCTTGTGGATGGCAGCGGCAACAGGTGCGACCATGCTCAGCAGAACGTGCCCACAAGGAAGCATCCACAACTATATACTTGAAGTACTTGTTGAAGTACTGCAGTAGTATTTGTGAATCTCACACCCCAGAAAAATATACTGCTGAGGTGTGTGCGTACCTGTGCACACATGTATACTACTACTGTAGTATACTGATATATACTACAGTAGTATATATATATATATACATGGAGGTATTTGGCATACGAGTAGTTCACAGCACTTTGCGTGTTTGTGTGCACACACCGGGCACGTGCCATGGCCGCCCGTGGGCGTGCCGGCATGCGTGACATGGTCTCTTGCACGCCCACAAGTGCAAATTAATACCAACTGCCTGTAGTACGTTTACACATGTACTACTGTAGTATATACATACACACTTCATAGATACATGTACATGCGCCTGAAGTATTGCGTTTGTAACATACCTATGCACGTCCATGTGCGCAGAGGTGTACATGCGTACATTTGGGCTTGCAATCAGTTAGAGTAGTGCTCTGGCAGCATGCCAGGCTTCCCTTAGAGCACTGAGCATTGCCAGCTTTTTCGCTACCTGTCTGATTGTCTCGCACCGTCTGCAAAGGGCTTTCCGCGCCCTGCGCGGAGTTTAAGAAAAGTACATTTGAGTTTTCAAATGTGGGAGTGATAGAGACTGGGATCTCCCCGCCGGTGGGGGCCAACCCCCTGGGTGTACCCATGCAAGGGGCGAACGAAACAAACACAGCGCCTACAAAGGCAACAGGTCTCGCACCTACCGAAGCGCGGATTTTATCACAGAACAGTGATGCGTTAAAGGGCAAGGTGCGGACACCGTGGCTGAAGCAGACTTGCTGGTGTCGCAATGTTGGTAGGGTGGTGAGGCTGGCACCAAGTGGTGGTGCCCATAGGGGCAGAAGCGGTCTGGTTGTGGTGGCTCTGCTGCTGCGTTCACTGCAGGATGCGGTGTGCCTGTAGAACGAGCTGACCAGAGGGCCATGCACTCGCACAGCGGCCTGTGATCACCTTGTGACGCTCATGAAACTGACCTCATTTCCATGTGCTCTCTTGTTTTTCTCTGCAGATTTGTGAACGAGCTCACGACGAGGGACGCCGTGTCCGCGGCCATCTTCAAGTACGGGCAGCACCTGCCCGACGGCCCCACAGTGGCCTACCTGCTAATGAACAAGTGAGCACTTCAAGCACTTGAACAAGTACTGTCTGTGAACCGCAGCAGCAGTACAAGTGCTCGGAAGGGTACTGGCAGCACCCACAGTATGCCAGCTGCTGACTTGCCGGCACATAGCAATGCTGCGTTGTTCACGCGCCGCTGCACGCTGAGCACAGGTTCACTCACTCAATTGTTCACGCGCCGCTGCACGCTGAGCACAGGTTTACTCACTCAACCCCCCACATCCACACACCAAACCACATAACTGCTGTATAAATACCAACACATACTACTATTTACCTGCGCGCCGTGCCGCTGAGCAGCCAAGTGGCGGACCGCTTTGGGCGCGGCATGCTGGGCTTCTACCAGAGCAAGGGGCTGGTTCGCGAGGCGGCGAACGCAGAGGCGGCCGCGGCGCTTGTGGGAGCGGACGCCGCCGTGCTGCGCGCGACCATACTGGCGTACGCCGCCGCTGCGAAGGCCGGCACGCCTGACAAGTTTGGCAAGGCCACGTTCCCGGTGAGCCCGCACTTTTGTACTTTTGCTAATATTGTACGTATCGGAGCATAAGACCCCCCAGTTGTGCCGCCGAGCATCGGCCATTGGTGACACAGGGGGATCTAGACAGCTCTGGTTTTTTTCGTAACTTTGTACACAGGTCACCGCCGGTGTTGCAGCCCGGCGCCCATCGTCTACTTACCCATGCGTAGTCAACTCACTGTCTGCTGCTGCCTCTGCCGCCGCCGCTGTCGCTACTGGTCCACTACCAGGTCCCCGACTTCTCGCCAGACGAACCGCTGCTGGTGGCGATCGTGACGCCGTCGATACACTACACCATGGGCGGCGTTCGCATCGACGCGCGCACGCGCGCGCTGCGCGGCGACGCCCCCATCCCTGGCCTGTTTGCAGCGGGAGAGGTGAGCAGTACTGCTGCGGCCTCTGTCGGTAGCGGCGCCATTGGTGTGTTTGTGAGCGGGGCTTGAACTGCGCACCTGGTGCTGCACGCCAAGTGAGTGTTACATGACCACAACCAGAGCCAGGTCAAGAGGTGTGTGGAGCGTCTGTGTGGTCGGGCTGGCCCGCCATAGGACATACCGCCGCCTGGAGTCCCTACCTCACATGTGCGCAGCGGGAGACGTGGGCACCATGCGCCGCTGCAGCGTCTGCAGCGTCTGTCGCTGTGGCACAGGTGCTGTGTCTGTGAGTGAGGCTTGAAGCGCACACCTGGTGCTGCTGCGGCCAGGTGACCTTAATATCTCATCTGGTCACATGCCATTTGGTTCAATGTGCATTTTCTGCGCGGTATTGCGCGCGCCGCCTGCGCCAAAGCATGCGCGACACATTTGAAGTTGAAGTACCAGGTTGAAGCTCCAGCACTGACATTGCACGCGCCCAGGAAACGCGCAAGCCCTGTGCACACAGACGAGACCGCAAACAGCATGTTTGGACAAGCGGTATGCCTCTGTACCGCGATGGCAAGACAACAACAGTCAGCACAAAGTACACTGACGCCAGAAAGAACTTGACATATGAGCCAACTGGCAATGCACAACTGACGGCCGCGACTGTCCCGCTTTTTTTGTGCGCTGAGCAGGTGAGCGGCGGGGTACACGGCGCCAACCGCCTGGCAGGCAACTCCCTGCTGGAGTGCGTGGTAATGGGGCGCGTGGCGGGCCGCGAGGCGGCCGCAGCAGCGGCGGCAGCGGCGGCGGCGGCCGCAGCCGTCACAGCCAAGGGCGCATGAAATTCTGCTGCTGAGCAGCACTGCTTCCGCGAGCGCCACATGTGTGAGGTAGGGACTGCAGGCGGCGGTACATCCTACAGCGGGCCGGCCTGCGCACACAGACGCTCCGCATGCCTCTGGTAGCCGGGTCCCATGTGTGGTATAGGGCAGCTGTGCTCTGACCGGTGTGGGCGGAGCAGCTCTGCTTGTGCGGTGCCAGTCAGCTGGCGTGTGCGCTGCGTTTTCACAAGTGCAGAGGGCATGACTGGAGGGGCAGCAGCTTGCTGAGCGCCCGCCATTGCTTGCGCGCGCCGTCTCATAGTTTCGTTGCGACGTGGTACAGTACATGTGCAAGTGCGCACCTTCGGGCGTAGTGGCACAAGTACTGTAGTGGTGCGCGCGGCGTGTCCGTGCTGCAGTGGATTTTGTGTGTACAAGTGCGTTGTTGTCCGCTGGAGCTGCACAGGTGCTGTGGCAGCCACCGCGGCTAGGGGCACTGCAGCTGCAGGCTCCAGTGTGTTTGCCGTGCACAGCCGATGCACCTCATTATATGTCACGGCACAGGGCGCAGTGCTGCACAGCAGGGTCCTCTGGTGCACGCTGTGGTAATGTATTTGGGCCAATGCACCAGCGCCAGCGGGGTTTAGTGCATCGCCCATGCCCTGTGTCCCACACTGCATCTGTGGTGCGCCAACCTGCGACCTGACCACATGTCCTCCACGCCGGTGTATTGTGAACACCTCTACACACCCCCTTGGTGGTGGGGAGCCGGTATGCATTTGTGGTAGTACCGGTAATTGCACACACTACCGTGCCTGTGCGGTGCTTCTGTCATACCTTGTGTGAGCGGTCATACCTTGTGTGAGCAATGGCGGCATTGGTATCCATAGGTTGCGCGGCCGTGGCTGCTGCACTGTCAGCAACGCGCTCAGCCAACGCTTGGCTACGCGCTGAACATCGTTCGCTGGTGTCACGTACCGCACGTCCGCAGTGCTGCGCTGTGAAACATGCTGACCCGCCCACTGGGTATTGCAGGTGTGTGGCTGGCGTGGCTGTGCCATGAGCACACCATGTCACATGACGTCCCAGCTGACGGTGTTCGTGTTTTGTTGCCACAAAATCATGTGCATATGTCTACAGGCGCCACACGCAACGTGTGTGCACATGCATGCAGTGTGTGCATGCACGCAAGTACCAACAGCAAACATTCATTCGATTCTTGCGAACGTAATCAAAAGTGCACTGCAAAGTATTATGAAGGCATGTTTGTTGAGTCAGCTGTCATGTGCTGTGCCAAGTGATGTGAGTCCTCACCGCGCGTTTTCGCAGTCCTTAGGCGTTCAATGCCATGCTGTCTTTGTGCCGGTGCATTCCTAGACCTAGGCGTATGGCTGGCCCACTGGCACATCGATGTGGTCCGCGCATCGATGCGATGGTTTTTGTGCAGCAGTACCGTCGACAGTGACCTGGGAAAAAGCTGCTGCCGCTTACTATGCCATCTACTGCTGTACAAGATGCTGTTTTCTTCAGTGCGATCGCCAGGTGCCAGGCACATGCAGAATACAATGACCGCAACAAATACACCCGTCAAACAAGATAGACATGTCTGTGTCGCCTGGTGCCATGCCAACTGCAGGCGCGTGAAAACCAAGCCAGGATGCTGTGGCCTCGGGCGAGTCAGGCCTGGCACAATTTTTATTGCCAACCACGCTGTAATGCTAGCGCAGCCAGGTGCCGAGCGAGTGCGCACTCCAATAAATCGCCCCGCACAACATTTTCACGCAACACATTCAACACATCCACGAACGCATGCACATGGCGGCACCGACACAGCAGGCCCCAAGGAGCATTCCCCGCCTTCAGCCGAGGAACAGCGGCACCGTCGCGTGCAGCACAGCCCATTCCGCGCCACAACGCGTGTACACACACACCACGACCTCAGTGACACCACATGTGAAACCAAAACAAAATGCCGCCGCCGCTTCTACTGCTGCTCCCCAGGTGAGTTTTTTTTCCTTCTCTATTGCTTGGCACACCGCGGGGGCTTGCCTGCTCGCATCCCTTGCTGCACCCACCACCGCGGGGGGGCACCACCACCGGAGCGGCCACCACAACTGGAGCCAGTTCCACTGGCCTGCGGAGCGTCTGTGTGCACGCGCCAGCCCGCTGTAGCATGCACCGCCGCCTGAACCCCTGCCTCACCAAACATGTCACACCCCACCGTTCACAGGTCCTCCCGCCACGCCTCTGTCGTCCGTGGCGCGCCCACAATGCCAGCCACAGGCGTCTGCGCGCCGCCCGCCGCTGCGCTGCCGCCCTGCCACCGCTCGCCCTCCCGCCACTGCTCATGCCGCCGCTCTGCCTGTGCCACCGTGGCCTGCGCCAGCAGCTCTTGTACGGATTCGTCGGCCGCCCAGCTGGCGGCTGGCAAGCCGTTCGCGTCGACCACGTCTGGCGATGCTCCTCCCTGCTCAGCGGAAGTGCAGTGGCGGCAGTGGGTGACGCCGCCGCAGCAGCAGCAGACAGGGCATTTCGCGTTTGCTCAGCTGTTCTGTGGGCACACAAATGCGTCTATTGATGTGTATACGCGCCGACCGCATCTGGCGAGGCGCCTCCCTGCACAGTGCGAGGGTCGGAGACAATGTTGGCGCCATGTGATTTCGGCGCAAGTGTGCTCTGAATGTCAAAGTGAAGGAATTCAGCCAAGCGCGGGCAAACGGCGGGACAGTAACTATGACTCTCTTCAGGTAGCCAAATGCCTGACCTAACCCTAACCTAACCTACCCGGACTTCACCTGCAAGTGCTCTGCTGCACCAAACTTGTCGTTGTGCAGTACTGTTCCAGCAGGTGTTGAAAAAGTTTGGTGGCAGCTGTGGGGCATATGCAAGCGCGCATGGCACGGCGTGCCCTGTGTTTCGCGGGCAGCGAGATGGCGCGGCATGAGGACGGTGTGTTGCACGTGGGGACATGGGCCCCCACCAGGTGTTGTGATGGCTGCGGACAGCACCGCGTTTTGACTTCAACAGCCCATGCCAACTCTGGCACAGACCAAAAGCCAAGCTGCCAAACTCACGCGGAGGCATTTTTGTAAGCACACGCGCTCCTAGCCGGAATGCGACAGTGGCATGTGCAAAAAGCGCGGCGTTTAGGTGCAGCAGGGGCTTCGAGTGAGCACGGCAAACGATCTACACCACCAGGCCTCCCTACTACTGCAAAAAGTTTTTTCTCACGTACTTCTATTGAACTCTGCTGAGGGAACTGAAAGCCCTTTCCACATGGTGCGCATGTGGCCAGAAAAAGGATGATGAGACGTGATGTTGCTAGCGAAGAAGCTGACAATGCTCAGCACTGCGTACTCTAAAGGAAGCCTGGCATGGTGCCAGAGCACCACTCTCACGGATTACAGCCCCATGTCCCAGCTTGCTCAAGTACGAGTTGCACTGCACGCGTGCGCATGCAAACCCCTCTCACACTCAGCAAAGCTCACAGCCACACCCACGTGCCTGCAGCAGCGCCGCGACCGCGCGTGCGTCTCCCTGAAGGGCCGCCAGCATGAGCGCCGTTCGCCCGCCCTCCTCCGCCGCATCCGCATCCGCGCCTGCCGCCAGCAGCAGCTCCACCGTGTCCAGCCACGCCTCGCCGGCATGCGCGTTGCGAACGGCGAGCATGAGCGGCGTGGCATCTTGCCCTGGGGGGGGGTGGCGGGGGGAAGGGGAGGGCAGGGAGGGGGGGGGACGGAAGGCCAGGGAGGACGGGGAGGCGGGGGGGAGGCGAGGGAGAGGGAGGGGAAATGCGGGGGGGGATTAGAAACGCACCAATGCAGGGGCACCACAACAGGCAGGCTGGATGCGTGCTGTGGTGTAGGTGGCTGCGCACAGTGATGGCGGACGAGCGGGTGGGCGGTGGTGTGCGTGCTGGGTCCTCAGTCAGCAGCTGCCACTGCAACACCAAGAGACCAGAACGCAGCACCACGCGCCAGGTGCTGCGCCCTGATTGGCCCCTCGCATCTATGCTGAAAAGCCTGCGCAAATAGGTTGCCGTTGTTGAAGGTGCGTCATCTGCTGTTGCTGCACGGCTGCCAAGGCACCCTCGCCGTTGGAGGGAACAAGAAGGGCGGGGATGTGGCGCTGCTACTTAAGCATGCTGTCGAACTGATTACTGCTTTGACAAAAGTATTTGTGTTCAACCAGCGACACGCAGGCTGATAGGACAAGAGATGAGCGCCCCACCCAGGCCTACATACTGTTCGTTACCTCATTACTGGCAGAGACCTTGCATGCGTACACGCGTTGCAGCAACGCTGCGATCGCAACCCAACCTTGCGCACACGCCGCCAAGCCTGCACGCAGCTGTGCCAGCCTCAATGGCCCCCCCCCCCCAGCCTGTCAG
>JAULBY010034127.1:0-14893 GCA_032358315.1 Ophiocytium majus | reverse complement strand
GAAGAAGTGAGCAACTGCGGAGGCTCCAACCGCCAACGACTCGCGAGGGCACCGCGCGCGGCGCGCGCGCCCGGACCTTCCCTCAGTTCCCGGGTTTTACCCGGGTGCCCCTGCCAAAACCCCCACTAGGTTTCGCTTTGGGTCTCGGAGATGGCGCGTGCCTGGCGCAAGCGGCCTCAGTGACCATGCCCCCCCCCTCCACTTTGCGAGACCGCAGGAAATTGCGGCAACCCGTGGCTGGCGGGGCCGCGTCTGGCGCATGTTTGTCGTCCATGCCGTGCTGAAGGAGGCCTGCCAGCAGCTGAAGCAGCTCGGCGACGGGGACCAACACCTTGGGCGTGTGTGCGTGAGAGGCAGGGGGCTCATGTGGGCAGCAGGAGACAGGCACGCCATGGCGCCAGCAGCTCAAGCGCGGAAAAGCTCTCCACAGCAGAAACGTGCAGCTGACCATTCTGCACGGCGAACAAAAAACCAAGCGTTTCATTGAAACGTCACGTCGAGTGACGGACAACTTCAAGTTGACAAGTGCGTGGGTCGTCGCCCAGTGAGAGTGGTCACATGAGAACCACAAGCGTGCTAGCCGACGCACAGGCACGCCCCAGCTGCGGAGGGCATTGCTGCTGCAGCAATGCGACTACGTGCGCCACATGGGCATGCAGCTGTTGGTGCCTGCCACCGCTGATAGCAGCGGGCACGCGGCCGTGGATGGAAGCGTGTGGTTGGCGGTGCCCTGCAGCCGCTGAGTGCTGCAGTCATGATCAGAGAAAGCGCACGCAGCAGGTGCCTGTAGGCAGGCAATGCCACAGCAGCTGCGGTAGTAGCCTCGCAGCCACCTCAGCCATGTAAATCGTATGTTCATTCGCCCTCCACTATTGTGCAAAGCACTTGCCAATGCGGTAGGCAGAGTCAGCCCTGTCGAGAGCGTCTGGTGGCTTGTGCATGCTTGTCGCTCCCCACAGGTCTGTCTGCCACTCACTGCCAATACTGTATTGTCTATGCTGGCCAGCTGCCACTGCCCATTTGAGCTCTGGCATACCACATGTGCACAATGTTGCAAGTGCTGTCCATATATGTATACTCTACTTCTGAAGTACTACACTACATGCTACTTGGCCAATTGGGGCAGTGCATGACACTGTGGCACTGGAAGGTCACAGGTTCATGGGTGTGAAATGGTGTGTGGCCCTTCACGCCCATGATGCTTGCACAGCAGCGCACGCGCTCGTGTTGCCGGTCATCACCTTGGGGAGCGTGGTCAGCAGCGCACATGGCCCAAGTGGCACCACCTCCCACAGCGACACACATGCAAATTTGGCAAACTCCGCTTGGGCGCGGAAGTCCTGTGCACTGTGTGCACGACTTGAAAAGGTTGGAAGATGACGCACGCTGCCCCTCCCTGTGGCTAGCCGACAAGACCACAACTTTCAGCACTATGCATGTGAAGTGCACCCAGCATGTTTGGTGCGCGAGGTGCCCGCGACCGGAAAAGCAGCCTGAGGGCCGAACCGGCCGTCTCTCCTGGCACTAGCCAAAACAAGGGCAAAACTCGGTACGTGCACACCTTGGCAGACCCTGTTGCACGGGTACAGGAGATAGTACTTGTAAGCTGTGCAGTGTAGTGCAGTAGGCTGTACAGCTGCCTATTTCTATGCAGCTGTGTACTGCTATGCAGCTCTACACATGAGTTTCACTGGGGCTTGTTAGCGGTGGGGCAAACACACAGCCCAAGCTCACATGCTGGCAGCGCGTGTAGGCTCCTACCCGTTTTTTCAGCATGGTGCTGCCAAATTGCGTGAGGCAGCGTGGTGCAGAGGCGGCAACCCGTTTGCCTGCTGCATGCGCAGGCACCAGGCACACAAGTGACAACGCCAAACACATTGTCTGCGCGTGCAACACACCCCTTGCAGGCACCCCTTTACAGAAAACCTTCACATTATGCATGCATGTATACATGTGCCCGCAACTTTGAAAGCTGCATGGTGGCACTCTTGGCCACCCCCAGGCTGGCACTACACCCAGCCATGCCTGCTGTGTCATTCTACGGGCGGCCATATGCAAACAATGTGCTTGGATAGGCACTACCGCGCCGTTTTTGAAGTTCGATCGCCATGCTGCACAAATGCAGGCGGGGCCACTTGCGACCCCGCCAAACACACGCGTGTCTGGCATGCGGTGCGCGACCGTTACTGTAGGCACCGCTGTGACGCTACTCCACACGCCAAGATTGCAAGGCGAGTGCCTCGATGCGGCACCAGTCACAGGACTGCAGAGGGACGCTGGGTGTAGGAAGTGCATGAAGGCAGCCAGCTGCCTGTCGGCTGACAGGGACAGCTGGCCGCCAAGCCCACCAGCCACTGCCGCTGCATTACGCACCATCAAGGCGGTCCAAATGGTGGGCTACCTGCTCAAAGCTTGCCTTGAGATTGATGGCGGTCTCCACACAAGCTACCTCGCTGCGCGCCACATGCGATGTGACCAGCGCAAGCATCCCCTGTCCGCGAAAAGCTCTTACCGCGCGGGCAAACCGGCTGTTGCCGCGCACAGGCAGCAACCAGCTTGCGGTGTACAGGAAGCAGACCGCGGCAAACTGGCAGACTGTCAGGCACAGCCGCCCCATGACTTACAGCCACCAGGGGCTGCGGCTGATGATGTGCGCGTACACAAATTCGTGCACCTGTAGGGGCGGAGAGGTGGCAGGGATTGTGCTGTGATTAGCAGTGAACGCTGCAGTGCATGGCGCAAAAACGTTGCAGCAAGCGACCGGTGATCACCAGCACTCACAAGCCACACATGTGCTGCTGCCAGGTACCTTGCAGTATGTCGAGCAGTGTACCAGTACTAGATAGGTACTCTTGTGTGTTGAAGTGTGCCGCCGTATGGGCAAAAAAAAAATGCAACACTGGCAGGAGTGGCCTGACCAGCATCAGCAGGCACTGGCAGGGTGGCCTTCTAGAGCATATGCCGCAGGTCATTTCGGAAACATAGCTGATACTTCAGAAGTAGATGCGTACGTACTCACCACCAGGTTGAAGCACACAAACCATAGGTCGATGGCAACGCGTATCGCTGCCCAGCCCGCAAGCCACTTGAGCCTCGTGGTCATAGGCGCGCCATGCAGTGCTTCCACTTTCCCCGTCAGAAGCCGCCAGGTGTACCACCACACCGATGCCATGATATTGCATAGCTGCAGCAGCGACAGCACCAGCACCATGGGTGTCGGGCTAAAGGCGCGCAGCAGCCATGCGACCCACCCCAGAGATGGTTGTGAGACATCTCTGGCAGGCAGCCCCGCCGCATCACCACTTGCAGGGGGGTGAGTCGGTGCCCTTGCGCCAACAAAGCGCAGCATGGGCAGCACCCCCAGCGGCGGGGCAGCCGCCACGAGCTCGTACACAGCTGCTGCACGTAGTCGCCTGGGGATCCATGCAGGCAGACGGCACAGCAGCGGCTGGTAGTGCTGCTCAAAGGCATCAGGGGTGTCAGCCAATGCGCCGGCGCCGCGGCCGGTGTGCAGCGGCGGGCGCCACAGCGCAAGGTACATGGCACCAGCAGACGTTCCTGTGAGTGGGTACAGCGCCTTGAAAGCGACGCCGGTCTGCCCATCGATAAAGTCGTGCAGCGTCGGCGGCGGTGCAGCGTACACCGGCGCCGAGGCCACCTGCATCGGAGGGATGCTGCCCACCGCAGGCATGCTGGCGGCCGCCACCGCTGTGCCACTGGCAAAGTGCAGGGCCAGCATTGCGGGCACCGCCAGCACCGCAATGATGCGGGCAAGCCTGTAGTTGGTCCACCAGGGGGTCCTGATAGGGACGACTGCTGCAAGGACACCTGCAGGGACGCCCGCAACAACTGCGGCCAGGTTTGCGGGCCCGCCGGCGTCTGCCTGTGCCACTTGTTGTGACACACGGCGAATCTTGTGCTCAAGCTGGAAAGCGAGTGCGCGCGCATCCTTGATCAGCGGCACCGCAGCCGCGTCTGCGCACGGCGACAGTGGGACGAGGCCTCTCATCAGAGACGTAGCTCAAGTGCACAGCTTGCAGCAGTGCGCACTTGTGTTGTTAACTTGTAGCTGGACAGGGCCAGAGCAGCAGGCAACTACTCGAAAAGTGCCGGTAGTACGTAGTTTGCACCACCTGTTGTGCATGTAAAAGTCCTTCAGGGTGAGGCCTGGCAGACCACAGCACTGCCATGGCCCATGGGTGGTGGGGGTGCTATGGGCGGTGGATGTGTTGGGTAGTGCCTGTCCGCACACAACTGAATCGACTGGTTGGGATGCGACAAGTGCTGCATGCACCACATGCACTTCGATGTGCTAGCTGGAGGCTACTTAGCGCCACCGCACCATGGTGGGCACTTGCCTTCAACCTGTCGCTTCGTCCAACTGTCGTTGTACTTGCTCTCGAGCAATGTACACAGCATGTAGTTTGGCGCTGGCATTGTGTAGCCCAGGATCCCAGAGCATCCAGCGGGGCAGCGCGGCACCTCGACGTGTGCCTTCAGCTGAGCAGTCAGAAACTCGGCAAGGCACTTCTTGCACACGTTGTGGCCGCTTGTTATTGGCAAGTGATGCACCAGCATCGTCGGGTCAGCAGCAAGTGTAATTTGCTGCAGGCACAGGCCCGGTTTCGTTGTTCAACAAAAGTTTAAGATTCCAACCAAGCGGTGTGTAGCAGGAAGGCTGCTGCTACTTGCTGAGATCACGGCTGGCGCAGCTAGGGTTCGTGGTAGTGCCTGATTGCGCCATGACACCATGGCGCACGCAAGCCGTGCGCGTGTTCCGAGTAATTCAACGATGCACCAGGCGCACCTGTGTCGTAATTGTTGCATCATGGTGTGACAATGAGAGAGCAGCAACGCAACTGCACCTCGGCAACTTGACGCTCGCAACTTTCAAACCAGTGCCAGCAATAGTGCACTTGGCACATCATCCGCTGCTCTTACTCACATGACAGCGTCACCGGCTTGTACAGCATGTCGTAGCAGATGGGGCACACGTAAGCGCTGGAGCCGCTCTCCCGGCGGGCGACGCCGCTCAGCAGAGGCGCCACGATGCTTGAGGCCAAGCTCAAACTCGCGCGTGCAACTGCCACGGACGCACGGCGCACGACGATCGACGCGCGCTTGGTCGGGGCTGCACCGCTTGCTGCATCCGCTTCAGGTGTCGCAGATGGCGAGTGCTTGGCGCAAGTGGTCTTGGCAGCATCTGTGGCCGTGCCCCCCCCACACACATTGCGATGCACGGAAGAAGGAGAACCCGGTGCCGTGCCTGGCGCGGCAAATTGAATTGTTTGTCCTTCTGGAGGCCCAGCGACGCCTCCTGGGGCAGCGCGGGGAAGAGGGAACAAACCATGGCCGCGTGCGTGAGAGAGGCAGGGAGGGCAGGAGAAAGGCACGCGCTGGCCCAGCAGCCCAAGCGGAAGGCTCCGAAAAGCTTTTGTGAACGCATAGCAGCTGAGCTCCTCCCCACACCATCAGTATCTGCAGAGGCTGTCTGGAAGTTGCACGCTACGTGTGTCAGAGTAGCAGAAGGCACGCCCCAGCAGCCCAAAGCGCGCGTGAAAGCTCTCCAGCGCCCTCGTGATCATCTGCACACAGGCGTCCGTTCGCACACAACCAAGCGTTTCACTGAAACGGCTGGACGTTTCGGTGCAGCAACTTCAAGTTGACAAGTGTGTGTCTCCGTGTGTGAGAGAGAGAGCCACCACACTTCTTCGGTGGTGGGGAAGCCTGTCCGCTGCCGCGGCGGTCCGGCCTACTCGCAACAATCCCATGCCATGGCTGGATCCGTGCGGCTTGCCCCGGCTGGCTCCCCATCCCCTGCGAATTCGGGCCAAGCCCAGTGGACTAAGAGGGGAGTCGAATGCACGACAACGCACACGCCCTCACGCCTCTCACCTAACCCTACCAGGACACTTAGCTCCAGCGCCAGCGGACGACCGGCAAATGCTCGCCAGGCTCATCCAAGATGACGGCAGACAGCGCTGCTGTAGCTGTAACTGCTGCAGCCACCTTCACCGTTTGCGCCGTGGTCCACATGCGGCGGCGCTCCACGCTAGCGACCGCATGGCAGAAAGCCGCCACGCTGGCGTTAGTTGTGGGCGCACCAGTGCTGGTGGCCTTGGCGCTGGCGTGCGCTGACGTGGTTTTTGAGAGCGGCCATGAGCCTCAGGTGCCAGACGAGGCCTTCGATGCCGCCATCAGGGCCCAGAGCCTGCTGCTGTTCGTGCTGGCGGTGAGTGCCACACCGTGGAGGTGGTGAAATACTTCTTCAAGTAGACTATGCCTGTGTGGCGGTTTAACCACAACAAGTCGCATTGATAGCACATGCCCGGTGGCGTCGCGAAAGCAGTTGACCACGTGCGCTTTTGCGCTGAGCTCGGGTGCGCAGGCGCGTGTGACAGGGTGTGCGTGCCAGTGGCGCACAGTGCAAGAAAGTGGGGGCACTCATGGGCGGTGTCACAACCGCCGGTGTGTGATGAGCAAGCCTGCTGGGCAGTCCGCAAGCCACGGCACCATGCTGGACGTAATTTCACGTGTGATGCTCGCACACATGGAGACAGTACTACGGTGCAAGAAGGCCATTGGATTTTTGTGTCCACACATTCGTTTGCTCGTACAACTCACAGAGTAGCTCACAAACGGTTACAGGCATGAGCGGCAGTGATTACCTCAGTCACAACTGTCGCCGTCAGCGGCACCTGCTGCTAGCTGCGGCCAAACCTGCAAGTGACGTGCTGCTCACCCACCCCTCCACTCCCCCGCCGCCCTCCTCCCTGCACCGCCGACCACACGTGCCACATCTGCTGCAAACAGTGCGCCGTCATGGTAGCCAATACCAACGGCCGCCGCGGCCGCCGCCCGCTGGTATTCATCAAGAGCGCCCAGCAGGAAGCGGCGCTGCGGCCTCGCCAGGGCTCGAGACTCTTCGGGCACAAAGTTGTCACCGTGCCGTGGGAGGCGTGCACGGAGCTGTGCGCGGGCGTGCGCTGCCTCTCCGCGGTCGCCGGCGCCGTGGTTTCCAACGGCGTGGCGGCGGTGCGCCGCTCCATCTCCAGCTCCGCTCGCAGGCTCAGCAGCAACATTGCTGGCGATGCGAGCGGGGGGAAGCAGGCCGCGCCTCCAAGGTTGATGTGCGCGGCAGTGCGGCGGCTGCGGGCGCAGGCGAGGGGACTGGCGCGTCGGGCGAGCAGCAGCGGCAGCAGCGGCGCCTGGCGCCGGCGTGTCTGTGAAGGTGTTCAAACAGGTTGGCCTTGTGGGGGTGGAGGAGGTGCAGGATTACGCCGGCCGTGGTGGCTAGAGATCGCTGTGCGCTTATCATGTGCACAGACAAGATGCGATGTGGGGCGCATGACAAGATGGGCGGTTGTACATATTATGAACTTGACGTGGTTGAACTCCGGTGCGGTTTTCCGGTTTTTGGTACAAACGGTCGACGCGGAGTGGCTGCAAGCACTCCATTGCGGTAGCTAGAGGCCCACCATTCATGCGTACAAGCAAGGTTGCGCTACTGAACGCACCCTACCCGCCCGGTTGGGCTACTCATAGTTTGTACCGGCGCGCACATGACCCCACGTGTCTGGACTCATGCACAAACTTCAAGAGAATACAAAGAACACACTTCAGAGGCAGAACTCCACCTGGTGAGCTGCTGTGTGCACTCGCGTGTGTGTGCCGCCATTTTGCCTCAACGCAGCCGTGGCCACACGCGGCATGGCTGCAGCCCGGCAGCATGCACGCGCGCTCCCGCCAAACGCTTTCACGCAACGCGGGCAGCGCTCAGACCCGGGTATCGCTGTGGCGCCGCTGCTCGCCACTGCCGCGCCGCCGCTTGTGGGCGCGCCGTCTGCCGGCTGCTGTTGGGCGGCCTGCCGCTGCTGCGGCGGCGGCGCTTCTTGCCATTAGCCGCACACGCACTCGCGCACATGCACACTGCCAGTTACCAAGTACTGCAGTATTACTGCAATACTAGTAGTGGTATTGTAGTACTACAGTAGTATCACTCAAGGGATGCAGGCGGCACGTGTGCATAACAATATATGGTGCCACGCATCCAGTGCTGTGTACGACACAGCTCATGGCAGTCATCCCATGACGCACTTGTCTCGGTGCAGCGGCAGCGTGTGCATGTGCACACGGCAGCAGCTCAAGGCATAAATTACACACTTGCGCGCAGGCGATGCACACAAGAAAACCGGCAGACCGTCCAGGGTGGCCGTCACACACAAAGCCACCGTGCACTCGTATTTTGTAAGCCGCTGTGAGCAGGATGCGCTGCCACATCAAGACCACTACAGTGTATGTACTCTTATTAAACTCCGCTTAGGGCGCGGAAAGCCCTTTGCACACGGTGCGTGTGACCAGGAAATCAGACAGGTAGCGAAAAACAGACAGTGTATGTACATGCTTCTAGTATGGACACTGCTTGCCGGCCAGTGCAGCTGCATCGCCCGCGGACACTGCTGCTGCGTGCGCCACGCCCAGCCAGCCGGCTACATCTCCACCTGAACAGCCACACCGCTGTTCGTGCGCCGCCGGCAGTACGGCTACCTGCTGCTGCAGCTAATAGCCATGCGCCCGCGCAATCCAGGTGCGCATCCTGCTGCTGTTGAGCGCTGCTGCTGCTGAGCACACTGCTGCTGGGCAGGCGGTGCTGCTGCTGGGTGCCGGTGCACGCGCTGCTGGGCGCCACTGCTGCTGCGCGCCACTGCTGCTGAGCACTAGCGCTCCTGAGCGCCGCATGCACCTCACGCCTTCCTGCCGGTGCTGCCGCGCTTCATGCTGGAGATCGCATGGCGAATGACGCCCTCAACTTCGGCTTTGAAATCAAGCATCTCCTCGTTCAGCCGCTTCAGGTCATCGGCAAGCGTCCGTAGCTCAGCATCACCACCCGCCTGCGCAGTCACCATGCCATTGCATGTGTCGCCATGGACGTGCCGCAAGCGCTGCAGGTTTTCGTTCGCCGTCCGCACGCCATTCTCGGCATCCTGGGCCAGCACAAAGCACCTGATCCTGAGATGGTGCTGTTCCAGGCCGAGTGCATCAAGCTCCTTGGCCTTCGCCTCCAAGCACCTGCCGTTTGTTGGCAGCCTCTCAAGGTGAGTTTCAACCCTCCCTTTCTGCGTCTGCTGCGGCTGCCAGTGACGCTGCTGCTGCCCCTGCTGAGACGTGTGCTGCCCCTGCTGAGACATGCGCCGCTCCTGCTCATACCACTGCCCCCCCCCCCCCGGCCGCTCCTGCTGCCGCCGCTGCTGCTGCTGCTCCTGATGCTGATGCTGATGCCTCCGCGTGTCGTCCTGCACCACGCGCTGCTGCTTGTGCTCCCACAGCCAGTCGCCAGTGGGCGGCTGCCTCTGCTGCTGCTGCTGCTGCTGAGCAGTGACGCGGCCGAGAACGGGGGTGCGCGCGCTGTGCCTGGGTGCTCGGGGAGGAGTCTTCCGCATCACGCGTGCGCCTGGCGGCAGCGACGCTCCAGGGTCAGGGTGCTTCATCGCAGGAGGAGTGAAAAAGGCGACTGCCGAAGAAGCTGCCGGCGCTGCGTGCAAGGTACAAAAGGCGGTGGTACATGTGTGAGACTTGGCATCTGTTGATGAAAGGATGCCACATGCCTCGACACCGCACAGATGCTCCATGTACACCGGCTATAGTTTGAGGAGGAGGGCTGGACTCTGACACCCGCTGCGGCCGCAGAACCACCATCAGCAGCCCTTGAGCCATGCCACCACCGGGCACTCAGAGCCGTTTGTGAGCATGCACCACTAGTTACAACTGCCAAAGCTGGCACCAAACGCAAGAGCCCGTTGTCACTGCGCCTCTTATAGCCTGACATCAACTTCCAATATCAACTTCAACTTTGACAGGCGCGGTTCAGCAATGGGTTGCACACACTGTGGCCACTCTTGTGTCGCGCTGGCGTCAGAAGCTCTCGCTTGTGCTGCAGCACGGCACATATGAGCTAGTTACTGAGAACTCTCCCGGTTGCACCTGGCGCGACGCCCGCCCGTGACGCGCACAAGCGCGTTTCGGTGATGAGCGCACCCTACCCGCCTGACTAACCACCCCCAGTTTGTACCGGCGCGCACATGCTCTCGTGCCTCCATGACGAATACACAAACTTCAAACCTCAACATCTGCATGCGCGCCCATGCTCACCTGCGAGGTGGCCCCCCTGCTGCATCTGCTCAGCGGCCACACTGTCCTTCTGCACGCCACCGCTGCGTCTGTCGTGCCTGCGGCCCCTGCTGCCGTTGTTGCTGCCCTGGGGAGGAGCACGGCTTGAGGCGTCGTGCGCCCGCATGGAGCCACCCCCGTTGGCAGCGGTGCCTGCCAGCGACATGGGATGCAGCAGCGGTGTCGCGCAAGTGAAGGTGGTTGCAGTCAGGGGCAGCAGCAGCACATAAAAGAGCAGCCCGTGCAGGTAACTGGGTCTGCACTGCACACCATCCCGCGTTAGCAGCCGCACAGCAAACCATCGGGAGCACGTGTGTGATGTTGGTGGCAGCGCTAGGGGTGCTTTGCATCTTGCTGGCCCTGCAGGCGTAGCTTCACAGCTGCTGCGGCGGCTGCGGCGCTAGTTGTGACCAAGCCCAGTGTGCGTTCAACAGCGGGCACAGGTGTTACCTGTGGTGGCGGGTTGCATCAAGTGCTGTTTCTCCCAGCTGCCCTCCACGAAGCCAGTCGTGGCCTGCGCGCCGTTGCCCTGCTTGCAAACAGATTTCAGCGCAACATGCCAAAAAAAAGTGAGCACGGGAGGTTAGTTGCCAGCCTGCCATCAACAAATTGGTGCTTGACACAAGAGGCACATGAACGTCACACCCACACCAGCAAAATGTCGGGCAGCATTGGCGTGCGTAACACGTAGAATGCCGCCATATCACTGTGCCTTGTACCTCACGCAGGCACTTTTCACGCATGCTGCCAGTGGTGCTGCTGCTCGCTGGCAGGCTCAGCAGTGTGACTGCGGCACGCACAGACCACACACAGTTGCACGTACCCTAGGCATTCCCGTGGCCCGCACGGCCCCTGCCGCGTCTGCAGCGGCAGCGGGCCTGGCGGCATGGGCAGCCGCCCTGGCGGGGCGCGCGTTGGTGGCAGCCGCGCCAGCAGTGGCTGTACGCACAATGGATGCAGGAGCGGCGTGTGTGCGTTGTTGGTGGCAGGGTGAGGGGGGTACCATTTGGTTTGCAGTGTAACCCCCCGTTTAATCTCTGTGTGCGCGTGGAGCGCCACAGTCAGTGTGTTATGAACACGCGGCGACCGCATCCATGTATGCGGAGGTATATATAGCTGCACCGGAGCTTTGCTGGTGGAGCGTGGCTGGCGACGTCCAACGCTGCGCCTGCGACACCACACTTCAACTACAACTTCAACCCGTGCACCACGTGACAAAGCAGACCACACCACATCTCAGCCACGGCCCCTGCTGTGCACGAGCCTGGACACAAACCTTCACTCCTGACTCAGCAATCGCAGACACAGCGGTGGCGCCAACATACACCTTTGAACAACGGCAGCACGTGTCTACTGCGGCAGCAGCTCACCAGTGGCGGGGGGAGCGGTCGCAGCAGTGGCAGGTGTGCCCCAAAACTCCTCGGCAGGGGCTGTGTCCGTCTGGGCGGTTGGCGCACAGGCGACAGTAGGGGCGGCGTACTTGGCCATGCATGCGGCCGCGGCCTTGGCGGTGCGCGAGCTGGAGGGAGTGCTGGTGCTGGGTGCGGCAGCACTGGTCACGACTGCTGCACACGGTGCATATGGCAGAAACAGAGGTGACAGAAGCAGGGTCAGCGCTGCCAACCCCAAAGGCGCCAGGAACACCCGCAACAGCAGCCCACCTTGAGCAGCCAACAATAAACAGGCTTACAATACACTTATAAAGAGCACCCAATGCCGAGACGGGCAAAGGGCGTAGCCGCAGTCATGGCAACACACACCACCCAGCTTTCTTCAAGAGCGACAGGCACATTGGCGCACGCGCACGCCACCGCACGTGGCACAACTGAACATGCCAGCACTCTCACCTGCATCGCCCTTGGGCGTCTTGGCAAGGATGCGCACACTACCGTAGGAGCGGGTATTGGTCTTGACCGATTGGCCTTCACCAATAGCGCCCGCAGCAGAACCGGTGGCAGCACTCGGCACAGGCTTGCCGGCGTCGGCCATGCCGTCGGTGGTGGCGGCAGCAGGGTTGTACGCCAATATCTGCTTCAAGATGTCCGCCCGCTCAGCCGCCTGCTCAGCCGCCTGCTCAGCCGCTTTGCGCTCATTTTCCTTCAACTTGCCGCCCTTCTGCGGGGCTGCAGGGGCGGAGCGTGCTGTCGTTGCGGCTTGGGAGGCCTTGCCGGCGGGCAGCACCGGCGTCGTGGGCTGCCTCTTCTTCTTGCTCTTCGCCCTGGCAGCCGCCTCCTTGGGCTCCGTCTTGGTCAAGTTGGTGCCCTCCTGCATGGCTGCAGCGGCGGGGCGTGCTGTCGCTGCTGCTGTGGAGGCCGTGTCGGCGGGCAGCACCGGCGTCATGGGCTGCGTCTTCTTCTTGCTCTTCACCCTCACAGCCGCCTCCTTGGGCTCCGTCTTGGTCAAGTTGGTGCCCTCCTGCAGGGCTGCAGCGGCAGGGCGTGCTGTCGCTGCTGCTGTGGAGGCCGTGTCGGCGGGCGGCACCGCCGCCGTGGGCTGTGCCGCGGCGAGCTTCCCCGCAGCAGCGGTTGCAGCGGCGGGACGTGCTGTCGTTGCTGCTGGGGAGGCCTTGCCGGCGGGTGGCACCGGCGCCATGGGCTGTGCGGCGGCAGCAGCAGCAAGCTTCTCCGCAGCGGCGGTGGCAGCGAGGAGCTTCGCGGCGGCGGCGGCTGCGAGGCACTTCTGCGCGGTGGACTCGCGGGCCGCCGCCTGCAGGCGCTGCAGTGCCTCGCGCAGCTTGCGCATGCGAGCGCGTGCGAGACACGCCTGCACTGCCGTGCACTGGCGCAGTGCCGCCGCCCGCTTAGCAGCGTCACCGGCGGACACCCCAGCAGCGGCCACCTGAAGTGCCTCATCAGCCGTCTCCAACACTTCCGCCGCCGCCCCCCCCCCCTGCCGCTCCGCCTCCCCCACAGCCTCCGCAGCGGCGACAGCCTGCACTCCCGAGCCAGCAGCCGCCGCCGCCGCCGCCTCCGCCTCCGCCGCCTCCGCCGCCGCCTCCGCCTCCGCCGCCTCCGCCGCCGCCTCCGCCTCCGCCGCCACCTCCGCCGCCACCGCCACCTCCGCCGCCACCGCCGCCTCCGCCGCCACCTCCGTCGCCGCCCTCCCTTGTGGCGCCTCAGCACTCTCCTGCGGGTTCGCCTCCCCGGCAGCGGTGTGTGCGCCGGTAACGACATCCACAGAGCGCCGCTCCACGCCTGCAGGCACGTCCTCCGCTGCAGCCGCCGCCTGCGCCCTCAGGAGCTCCTCCTGCTGCCGCTGCTGCAGCGGTGCCACCACCGCCGCGGGGCAAGTCAGCACAGCCTCCTCTGCAGCGGCGCCGTCGCGGTGCGCACTGGCCGCTCCCCCCCTGTCACCACCACCAGCAGTGGCAGCCGCCTTCGCCTGCAGCTGCGCCTGCGGCTGCCGCACCACCGCGCTGTAGCGCCTCGTGACAAGCTCGTACGGAGCGCTGGCAACATCCCCCATTTCACCACCAGCCGCGGCGCTGTCAGCCGTGTCAGGGGCGCCCCCATCGGCAGGGGCCGCAGCTGCAGGCGCCGCCGACTCCTCCCCCGCACCAGCAACGGCGTCCAGTGCATCCCGGCCATCCTCCGGCTGCTGCTGCTGCTCCTGCTGCTGTCCCGGCCGAGGCTGGTCGGATTCAGCAGTCTCCGACGCTTCCGCCGCCGCCGCCCCCCCCTGCCGCTCCGCCTCCCCCACAGCCCCCGCAGCGGCGACAGCCTGCACTCCTGCATCAGCAGGCTCTGGGGACTCCACCGCCGCCGCCGCCGCCGCCGCCGCCGCCGCCGCTGCCCCCTGCTGGCGCCGCAGCTCCTCCTCCTGGCGCCGCAGCTCCTCCTCCCCCCCACCCAGTACTGCCGCTGCCACTGCCGCCTGCTGCTCCGCCTCCCCCGCAGCCTCAGCGGCAGCGGCCGCCCGCACTCCCTCCATAGCGTGCGCCGCCTGCCGCCTCTGCTCGGCTGCTGTGGCGACCAGCTTGGCACAGCAGGCGCGCGTGTGCTGTCGCGCCGCCCGCCTCCGCGCCAGATGCCGCACTGTGATGGTGCGCTGCCACCTCCGCCCAGCGACAGCGGCCAGCGCGGCACAGAGGGCGTGCGCCGCCTGCCGCTTCCACTCGGCTGCTGCGGCGACCACCGCGGCACAGCGGGTGCGCGTAGGCTCTCGCACCGCCAGCCGCTGCGCCAGACCCCGCACAGTGATGGCGCGCTGCCACCTCCGCCCGCCGAGAGCGGCCAGCGTGGCACAAAAGGCGTGCGCCGCCTGCCGCCTCTGCTGCGCCGCAGCGTCGGCCAGCGCGGCACACCAGACGCGCGTGTGCTTTTGTGCCGCCAGCCTCCGCACCAGACGCCGCACAATGATGGCGCGCTGCCGCCTCTGCCCGGCGACAGCGGCCAGCGCGGCACAGAGGGCGTGCCGCCGCAGAGCGATGGCGCGCTGCCGCTTCGCATTGGCGACAAAGTTTTGCCTGCGGCGGCACAGGGCGACAGCGCCGCCGACGACCAACACCAACACGATACCGCACACTGCGGCCATGGAGCCATGCTGCGTGCCCACCGTGATCTGTGCGCCGTCTGTGCGCGAGCGCAAGCCCTGGGGAGAGAGGGGGGAGGGGCAAGCACATGGCAGGCTGCGTTCGCTTTGTCATGCGAACCAAAGTTTTGACCACCGCGAGAGGCATGCCAGTTGGGAGGCACAGCGCACAAGTGGAAGCCACAATGCGTGAGTG
>JAULBY010034116.1:0-14898 GCA_032358315.1 Ophiocytium majus | reverse complement strand
CCCGACTAAATACCCGTAGTTTGTACCCGGTGCCCACATGCCCCCATGTCTCCATGACTAATACACAAACTTCAACTCCAAGTAGGGGTAACTTCAAGTGGGGAACACCTAAGGCAACGGTAGGAAGGGATGTATGCGGTAGGTGCGTCCAGTTCCAGGCGGCTGCAAGCGCAGGCCGACCTTGTTCTCATTGACAACAAAACCACTTGGCAACCAAGCAACCGAGAAGGGTACTGTAACAGCCCGTTTTTCTGCTCTTGCCCCCTCAGTGCTGCCACGCCACACATATGCACGGTGGCGGCCTGTGCCTCGACCAACGCCACCACCGCTACCAGCCATTGTGACTGCTAGTAGGTGACACTGTGCGCGACCGCCTCACACATCCCATACCTCAGGCGCGCGCGCTCTGTGTGTGACACAGGGTGACACCCCCTGTGTTCGTCACAGCCCCAGGCCAGCGATTTGCCGGCGTTAGGGCGTCACCAGCCGAAATACTTGTCGTGCCCAGGCTCGCCAAGATCGTCACAGATACCCTTGAGCGCTTGGATGAGGGCTTCAGGCTTCATGGGCCCACCATTTGCGCCAACAATGAGCGCTGCAATGCCGACCACATGCGCAGCCGATACGCTGGTTCCGGCCGCTGTTTAAGTTGCAGAAACAGGTGTGTGACGGGGGCAGTTGCGCCAAGGCATCGTCAGTGAGAACTGTGCGAAAGTGCTGCGATCACACTTGGTGCACGCGGCGTGTGCACGTAACTAGTATTACATGGCAAGTTGAGCGCAGCTCTTTGGTTCAAGACAGCAGCCTGGTCGATGAGCTGCAGGCACTGCCAAGCAGTCTGAGAGTGACAGTTACAGTTACTGTCACCTGAATAGGTTTCAGGAAGCGGCCATAAATGATTCATTGAGCCCGAGCACGCACACAGAATACTCGCGCTTGGTCACTGTGGCAGTGGGTAAAAGCAGGACCTGCCAGTGGAGATAATTGCCGACACAATGATCCTTCGACAGTATGATTGTCATTGCCAGTGCGAGCACAAAATGCGGTGGCGTCTTGTCAATACCCAGTTGACACTGGCACAGTTCAACGCTGAAGCATGCGGCACATAGTATTACACATGTTGCTCAACACACATACATGTACATGTTTTGCAATGTCATTTGTGTACACTAACTTTAAGTCTCAGAGAAGGCTTCTGAAGCATTTTACATAGTACTTCAGAAGTATCTCCAGTAGTACCGGCATCGGCATCTCAATTTTCAAACCCAATGGTGCCGGCTGAACATCATGATGGTGAATGCACGCCACTGGCATGTTCCTGCCAGTGTGCGCCTTAAAGAGATCTGCTCCGAGTCTAAACTGTTTGTTGACTCAGCCGGACACTACAGTAAAACTGTGCTACGTGCACATGTGCCCCCTTTTTTCTTATTAATTTGGTGAAGTTCAAGTTGGAGTTCGAACCTGGCATCCGGATTTTGAGTGGCAAGTTTTAAACTACAGGTCATGATGTTCTACTTGAAGTATATGGTACACCATACTATACTTCCTGAAGGCTTCACTTACCGCATATACTCAGTAGTATACTGCACTGCAATGCACACTGTCATGTGACAATAGTATATTTGATAGTATGCCTGCTTCACCATCGGTTTGGTAGGCAGTGTTGAGTGGGGGTAGGGTAGGGTCGGTCGGACTCCGAGGTCAGCATTCAGTTTGGGCAGCCAGGTGTGAGGTAGGGACTTCCGACTCAGAGGCTCCGGACGCCCGCTCGGATGCCCCGCTGTGTGACTCGCAGTGATTACTCGAGGTTGGCAGCTGCTAGTTGAGACATGAGCTGCAGCTGGGTAGGGCAGGCATCAAGGCTGGTGGATCAGGTACTACCATCATGATAGTACTACGTAGTATGTGAAAGAAACCAAAAAGGTGACTGAGCCCAGGTACTCCCGTGGCTGGGGCAGAAAGCCAGGCCGAAGCCTGTGTGGTGATATGTGTGTGACAAGCCGGTTCATGCTGCGCCGTGAGGCTGGCACGCAAATGGTGAATGCTGTCATAGCAAGTCTTACCCAACTGATCAAAGTACCTGCAAACTCCTTCTGTCATGCTGGCCCTTCTGCTGCGTGTCATGAAACACAGCAGCACCGTTCAAACACCACTGTGGCAACTGCCTCTGCCGCTTGTATCGCGCACATGTCACTTGACTGACGCATGTCATGCACCTTTCGACCCTGTCTGCGGTTGTTTTTGCTGCTGTGCCGCTGTGCTGTGCCGCTGTGTGTGCTGTGCTGCTGTGCTGTGCTGTGCTGCTGTGCTCTGCTGCTGTGCTGTGCTGCTGCGTGTGCTGTGTTTGCTGCTGTGCTGCGCTGCTGTTCTCTCCTGCTGTGCTTGCTTCTGCTGAGCACTGCAGTATACGCCAAGGGCGGCACTGCCGACGTGGATGGCTCCCTCATGACCATCATTGCGGCGATAGGCCTGTGCGTGAACGTCACGCTGCTGTGTATACTCAGGGATAAGCCCAAGGGAAACTCAGCCACGGGCAGGGGCGGCGACGTCCCTATGAGCAGCCTTGCCAAGGTGCAGTATGTACCGCACAGCTTCTGCTGAGCATGTGTTTTGTTCGGCGCGGCTCATTGTATGCGTAAATATTAAATATGTACTTCATGAAGCGTACCGTATATACGTACTTCGTACTGTAGTAAATGGTACTTCTGAAGGATGTACATATTATATATACAAATGTGATATATGGGCAGCCTCGATAAGGTGCAGTACACAGTTGTTAGCACTGCTTCCGCTCTGAGCACTGGTTTGTTCAAAGTTTGACGCGGGTCATCCTGTACACCTATGAAGTACTTACAAGTGTACTGTATGACAGTGCATGTACATACTTCGTACCGGTTTGTATGATGCTTGGGTTTTCTCGACCAGCACGTGGTGCATAAAAAGTATCGGTAAATATACTTTTTGAAGAGTAAACTTCTACTTCAGTAGCAAGTAAATACTTCTGAAGTAAAGACTGACACTGTGTGTGGTCTGAGGCACTCTGGCGTGTGTGCAGCCGGTGAGCAGCCCTGCCGCACTGATTCAAAAGGTTCTGCGCTCCCATAATAAATGCTCCACCCTCCCTATGTACAGGATGTCTGTGCGCCCACAAGAAATTTCCACGTTCCTGTAGGTTTTCCCTAAACCAGCACATAGTAGATACACACCATATATACTTTTTGAAGTATAAATATATAGTGTATATACTTCAAGAAGTATATACTATGTGGTGGTCTGAAGCATGCTGCTGTGCGTGCAGCCGGCGAGCAGCACTGCCGCACTGATTTAAAAAGCTCCGCACTATCATAATTATGATTCATAAGAAATGTGCCACCCTCTTATACACAGGATGTCTATGCGCCCACAAGAAATTACCATGCTCCTGTAAGGAATTTCCATGCTTTCCTAGGGAATTCCCCCGCACGCGCTGACAACACGCCTTGCAACTCACTGCACACGCCCTGGAGCTGTGTTTACTACACTAGTACCACACTGGCGGCTCACTAGCCTTCATAGCATACATACAGTTCAGGAAGTACTTCAAGTACTTTGTACTTCAAGAAGTAGCAAATATGGTACCGCATGTATGCAGTCCTAACAGAATTACATACCGTGTAGTACCATGTAGCTGTGCTCAGCAGCAGCAGCAGCGCATGCTCTCATATGCCGCACCGCACCACTTACCCCACTCTCGGTCCGACAGTGGCACCTGCAAAAACTTACTTCCACGTTTGCTCAACATTTTCCAAGCTCCTGCAAGAAATGTCCACTCTCCCATAACAATTTTCCGCGCATGCCTGTATGGTGCCTCACGCAGTCTCGGTCGGGCAGCGACACCAGCAACACCACCGAGGCCAGCAGCTCCAGTGATGTGCCCAGCAGCAGCGGCCTGGGCAGCTGCCGGAGCTCTGCTGAGCACCCTGCTGCTGAGCAAGCTGCTGCTGAGCAAGCTGCTGCTGGGCAAGGGGGTGTGGCGGCGGCAGCAGCGGCAGCGCCAGTGCGGGTGTCGGTGGGGGTGAGCGACGCGGCTAGGCTGGAGGAAGGGGGGTGCGTGTACGTGCCTGTCAACAGGGTGAGTGGATGGTAGTGGTAACAGGGAACATTGAACGCGGTGATTATGTGTGCAGTGTGTACGTGCCTGTCAACAGGGTGAGTCAATGGTAATGCGAACAGGGAACATAGAATGCGGTGAATCTGTGTGTAGCCCAGGTTGCCTTGGCTTGGTACACGTGTACGGCTTGCACTGCTACAGTCGACAGTACATGTCAACTGCGCGGCTCCACTTTTTTTTTTAAGGTACCTGTATACACTTCTGTAGTACTAATAGTAGATACCATAGGTAGCAACAACAGGGCACACATGCAGGTCTAGGTGCTTGGCCGTGTGCACCGGTGTGTGTGCTAAGGTGCAGGCGGTTGGGCACCACCAGCTATAATTCAGAGATGGAGCTGTTTTACATAGGCACCCATCGGATGTGTTATAAGTGTGTATACGGCTGCCGCAAAGCTCGAGAGTGCATGTCAAACTGGCGTGTGCCGTGCTTTCCCTTTTTTCATTTCCATGACGTGTATGACCGGCTTGTACACAAATGGTACAGTCAAGCAGCTTGTGTGGGTGGTGCAATAGTAAAGGGCCTGTGAATGCTCACATGCCGTGCGAGTGCACAGCAGCTAGAGCCTTAGAGTGCCTTCCATGTGAGCGCAGGAAGTAGTAGGCGCAGTAGCGTGCACATGCAAGCCTGCTCTGCTGGTGGTGTGAGGACACGCAACTGCCACTGCAGTGCCACTGCATTTTTCAAGAAGAACATGTGTATGTATTCCGAGTTAAAGTACTTGAAGTACACAAGTAAGCACTACAATGTCATGATACAAATGAATACAACTAGTGACACACATGTGCTGGCATGTACATGTCACCATGCTCAGAACCGATAAATAGTATGGATGTACCGCCTTTTTAAAAGAGTGCTCAATACCGCTACCTGCACACACAAGAGACCTGGTGACACATGCTGCGCTAGTAACATGTGTGAAGTGCACAGCAAACATCAGCATTCGCAGTCGAGTGCTCAAGTGCACACGGCAGCGCACACGACCACCTTGCTGGCTAGTGAACTGCCGGACATCTTATGCCAACAGGTGACACTGTGTAGCTTTGTGCGTACACATGTGCTGCTGTACCTGTACCTTCCCACTACCCTGCTTTATTTGATATCGCCTTCACTTAACTGTTCTTTTTTTGCCAACCCCTGCACCCACTGCACCCCAGCAGTCGCACCCGTGGTTGCGCCGCAACCCCTTTCCTGCAACTGCCTACACTCGCGGGACACCCACATATACTACTGTAGTACATCTTGACGTATACTGTGCGATGCCCCCCACTGCCCCACTGCGGCTTGACCTATGAGGCAGGGACTCCAGACAACGGTATATCCTATGGCGGGCCAGCCCGCCCACTCGGACGCCCCGCTTGCCTCTCGACCTGGCTTCGGTGGTGGTGGCCCATAGCACACACAGCAGTGTCTCAGCACCCCTCGCCTGCCACCTCACACTCCTCAACCCCTTCCACCTCTGCCCCCCCTTACGCCTGGTGGCTCCATGTCTATCCCCCCACAGGGGTCCCGCCAACACGCCCGCTACTGCAACATCAACATCCATGCGGCACTTCTTAACGCCACCTCTGACCTGGTGCAGAGCGCCATAGTCTTTGCTGCGGGCATGGTGGTTTGGTACGCACCGAGGTGGTGGGTGGCCGACCCGGTGGCAACGCTGCTGTTTGTGGGGCTGGTGCTCAACTACTCGCGAAAGATCCTGAGGCGCACCATCATGATACTGCTCGAGGGTGAGGAAACCAGAGCAACTTACCACACATGCCAGATGAAAGCACTTCAGTATCGAAAGATACACTCCTTGTGAAGTGGTAGTATACATCACATACGTAGAGTATGTACACGTGAATATGGAGTATAAGCTGAAGTGCAGTAACAGCAAGATCCTGCGCATGCGGCGCACCATTATGATGCTGCTCGAGGGTGAGGGAATCCGAACAACTTACCACAGATGCTACATGGTGGTTTCATGTGGAGGGGTGTATATATACTTCAAGTACCAGGTATATGCTTGCAAAGTATACAAAATAGCGTACACATACAAATCGAAATGTAGTGACAGCAACATCCTACGACGTGATACCGCTCAAGGGCGAGCAAAGGGGCATTGCTGCTACAGTGCTCCTGCCACCATCACTGTGGCATTACAGGCAGATTGCTACACATGACACGGAAAGCCCTTTGCACATGATGTGCGGTGTACATACTTCAGTTGTGTACCTACTGCAGTACTTTGAAGTGTATATGTGCACTTCGTAGTACACTGCATGTTCATGCATGTATACACTTTGTGTACAGCTGACGCCCACGCCCCCCCCCCCCCCGCCCTTCCCACACCTCAGGTGTGCCAGAAGCGCTCGACCCTCTCAGGGTGCGGCACTCCCTTGAGAGCATTGACAGCGTCACCGATGTGCACTGCCTGCACATATGGAGCCTTGCACCGGGGCGCACGGTTGTCAGCGCACACCTTCAGGCCTCTGATCCGGATCGCGTGCTGCCCATTGCCCATGTGCTTATGGAGGAGCTGGGGGTGTCGCACTCCACCGTACAGGCAAGTGACACTCAACTTCGCCGTGTCCCCCCCCGCTAGAGTGTTAGTTCCAGTGGGCATTCAGCCGTAGTGCTAGTCCTCAAGTGCAGGGAAGTGATGGCGAGCACAAGGGGGGGAGCGGTTGTGGGGCGCACGGTGGGGCGATGTATACGGTCAAATGTTGTTGTGTGCCGCGTAACTGTTAATTGGTAAGTTATCTTGGTAAGATATCAACGTACTGAACTAATATGTGGTGTTATACTTCGAAGTAACGAAGTATATACTTCTTGAAGTATATATACCAGCTTGTGAGTACATGTATGTGGGGCTGGGCGTATACCCTTGCTTTGCATGTTGGCTTGAATGGCATGGGCTCTTACACGCACACAAGTGCAAGCAAAAAATGTGGGGCATATACTTCAAGTATTCCTATGTACACATGTACTTCCGTATATGATACTTCAACTGAAGTATTTCGAGGTATACCGGTACTTCTGAAGCAGAGACTACAGACACAGACAGCCCACACAGACTGGCTTTAGGCAACTGCTTTTAGGTTTCGCGTGGTGAGGGCTTGGTGTTCACTGGTATGCAAGTACAATCCTTGCGCTTCAAGCATCGAATCTCTGTGTACAGGCACTACAGTATACTACTGTAGTATATACCATACATGAAGGCTGCGACCGGTGGGAGACCTATAGCTTATCACTCCTAGATGAGTTTTCATACTTCAGAAGTATACTTCGAAGTACTACATTCGTGGTATATAAATGACTTGAAGCGGCCAGAGTGGCAGATGGCACCATACACACACATGCTGCCTGTCCAGTTGCTCACTAGCCGTGTGTTAACATGTTGCTGCACGCAACACGTGCCACCAACATGCTTGCCACACTCACAGGTGCAAAGGGATAGCTGCGGGGGAAAGGGCTGCAACCACCCGTGCACGTCCTCTGTCAGCCAGTGCTGCTAGCGCGCCCAAGCTCTCTCCCTGCAGTGCAGTGCCTGCCACTGGACGCCAGCGGCCACTGCCCTCACGAGCACGTGCTACCAGCCGCCGTTGCTGGTCCACGCTGCCCCCGTGCAAGTGATGTGGGCGCTTTGCCCGCCCCGCACGTACTTCAAAGTATCACCCTGCACGGCTGCTGCGGCAGGCGCTGCTGATCAGCGCTGCCCCGGTCACCCTGCACCTTCAAGTACTTGAAGTAGCACTTGAAGTAGTCCTTGAAGTTACATGGGGGCCAGTTCTGCCCCCCCCCCCCGTTGTGACTCTCCGTTCATGTCCCCCCACACACCACACCGTGACATGCGTGTCCCCGCCCCATTTTTCTTCTCACGAGTTTGCGACGGGGTGCAAACGCGCCTCCGTTTGTGGCTTGGACCACAGCTCTCTGTGCACACCAAAACTCCACCGCCAACTCCAAGTTGAACCCATGCCAGCACGCAAGACCGCGGTAACGCAGCTCTTGCGCGCCAGCGTTTTCGCTGCGTGGAAACGGATGCCACCTAGGTACCTGCCTTTAATTCTGTCTCAGGTCCCCGCCCTCCCACTCCCCCCCCCCACACACCATGCCCAGACAAGAGAATAAAGAGTTGAAGTTGGAGTTGGGAGCAATGTGCCGCAACATGGCAGCAACCCCGTACATGAGCCGCGCACAGGAGCGCGTGCTCTTCACAGCACAGCCCCGCGTTTTTGAGGGCATAGGCTGACCGCTGTGCGGCAGGCAGGCGCGCTGCTGACAGTGTCGTGGCAGGGTTGGGCGCTGGTAAGCCTTGTGCGGTCTGGCTATGCCTCCCTGCCACACAGACACTGCCCATACATGAATTGGAACCACCTGGATAAGAGGAAGGGTGCCAATTTTCCGCTCGTTCCATGCTCGCAGCATGGTTGCGCTTGCGGTGACCCTTCACATGCTTGTTGCTAGCAGGGCATGTGGGTAGCTGCTGTTTGCGCGGATGCAGAGTTTGATGCGCTTGAATGGCTGCATGGTGCGTGCCTGCACGACACCAACATTCAGCTGTCAACTGGAGTGCACTGGTACTTTTGAAGTGAACTCCCGAATGTGCGTACTTGCCACCGCGCCTGCGCACACTTGTGAAATTGATAGCACTACTCAGCCAATGGTGCGGTTTGCTAGTGCAGTGCATGCCTTGTTGTGTGTGGCCACATGGGTTCATGCAGTCCGCACACAACAGAGATGTGAAATCAGCCGGTAGGGACATGACGGGCTCCCTGTTCAGGCAGCTCTTGGCATAACTGCGTTGGCTTCCCAGCTACTATGAGCAGTACCAAGTAGGGACTTCAGGTGGCGATACCCTACGGCGGGCCCACACGAACGCTCCGCACGCCTCTCGTCTGGCTCCGGCTGTAGTATGTCAGAGACATGCGGCGAGCCACCGGCAGGTGCCCACTGCACTGCAAGCAACACACTACACCTCCATTCACACGCCGCTTTCCAGCTGTCCCGCGGCTGGCCCATGTTGTTGCACCATCACATGTGTCCTGGGAGTCGGTCGCAGCCCCGCATGGTTCAGTCCCGGGCGCTAATGGTCAGCCCCATGCAGGGCGGCCGCAGCATGTAGGGTACCGCAGCGAGCGCCAAGTTGCCGCCAATGGCAACCCTACACACACGCATGAGGTGCAGGCGTCATGCACACGCACCATGATGCAGGGTACGTGTGCAGCGTCATGCACACGCACCATAATGAGGCAGGGTACCGCTGCGCCAACCCTGTGCGGACACGCACGTGCAGCCGCATGCACACGCGTGCCGCGGCTGGCACCTTTCAGTTCTGACTCCACGTGGGGCGAACATGTTGAACCCCGAAAAAGCGTTCAGAAGTAACGGAATGTAACGGCAAACCCATTGCGTCGGGCAGGCGTCGGCAAACAAAACGACCGCTTAGGCATGGAAGGCTGCCCCGGCGCACACCTCCAGTGCAAAGGGACAGCAGCTGGTGCGGTGCAGTGACGTAGTGAACCGAAAATTCCCCACGACGGGCCACCCAGGAGATGCAGCCACCCCGTAGACCAGCATGGGCCGGCGTCACTTACAGCAGGGGCGGGCGTCGAGCACAAGTTCAGTGCTCTAAAAAGAGGGAGGCGCGAAGGCGGAGCGTCGTGTAGACACGAGAGGCGGAGCGAGCCCTGCAGCGGCGTACAGCGTCTCCGTGGAGCCTTGCGGCTGCTGCTGCCCGTCGCGAACCATGCGAGAGACAGGTCGTCAGTAAGCCGACAACAGTTAGGCCGGCCGCAGCAAGCACCAGTCCCCTTCACAAGGTCCGTCGCCGTGCAGCCTTGCCCGGCAGCACTCCAGCATGCCTGGCAAGCCCCAGCGCTGCAAGGCGGCACAGAATGGTCAGCTATTGCTGCTGCTGCCGACAAAGTCTGTGCCGGTGCGAGGGCCCTGGGACAAGCTCGCACCCGTGCCTACGGAAATAGCACAGGGGGGCGGGGGTGCCGGACGCACCTTCTACCTGGACCTGCGCCAGCAGCAGCTGCATAGCTTCGATGGGGCCTCGTGCGTGTTCGACATCGACGACTCCCTGTCGGATGATGATGACGCGGGAAGCAGCGGCAGCGGCGGCAGCGACGGCAGCGCCAGCAAGGAGCTAATAATCTACCTAGATTTGAGCGCCAACCGGCTGGAATCTCTGGTGTCGTTGGCGCGCCAGCCCCTGCTGCGGTACCTGCTCGCTCTCAACTGCAGCGACAACGGCACGCTAACGTCGCTGGAGGGGGTCAACAGCCTGCAGCACCTGCAGAGCATCAGTGCCGCCAACAACCGAGTTGTCGGTTTTAATGGCGTGTGGGGTCCTGCTCAGGATGGCTCTCCCGACACTACTGGTGTCGGTGCATTGGCGGAGCAGCATTCCAGCAGCAGCGACAACACCACGCTGGGCTCAGGCAGCAGCAGTCTCACCCACATCGACCTGAGGTGAGAAGACCCACACAACTGTTGTACTAAGCCACGTGTGAGCATCCCTTTAACGCATGCGCATATCCATTTTTGACGCATATTCACATTCACGGAATGCACGTTCACGTAAGTGAAAGTATGGTGCGTATGCCAGCAGTGCCCCACGGCACACCTCAGAACACTTGGTACGAGTGCACTGTGCCACCTGATGTACTGGCGTACTGGCACTGGCGCTGGGTGTATGCAAGGCTGGCTGGTGCTCGATTTTCTCTCTGTGTGTGTGTCTGGACTACACATGCCCCCAGGAAGCCAGCCACCAAAGCCACACACCAGGTGAAGCCGCCCCATTATTCATATATATCCGCAGCATTAACGGTGCGCACATGCCCTCCATGTCTTTGAGACTGATATGCAACTCCATGCTGTCGCTTGCCGCTGCTGTTGTCCGCAGTGGCAACTGCCTTCGGAGTTTGGAGGGGCTGTGCAGGCCACAGTTGGCGGCACTGCGCGTGCTCGCTCTGAGTCGCAACCAACTAAAGGCGCTGCCTGCTGAGCTGAAGGAACTGCGGTCACTGGAACAGCTAGATGTTTCAGGAAACACCCTCACGTCACTAGCGCCCGTGGCTTCGCTGCAGAAGATGCGGCTGCTGCACTGCGAGGGCAACTCGTAAGTCACTCACACGGCTACTTGCCCTGGCAAGGCGAGCCCTGCCTTGATGGCTGCTCTGGCACACGCGTCCGCTGTATGTGTTGTGACTGGCACTCTGCAGCTATGAGAATGCCTACACGATGTCATATATGACCATATACAATATATACGAAGTGTACGTACTTTGTATACTAGAAGTATACATGTACTTCGTAGTAGTAGGTACTTCAAGAAGTACATACGCTGCTACATGCCGCATTGCATGCATTACCTGGGCCTTTGCACGCCCACAAGTGTGCAAATTATCGCAGCTTGCCATAACCTGTACCAGAGCTGTAAGAAAACGATGGTGCAACTGATGGTGCACACATGTCCGCTCGATGGCATCTGTCTGGCAGCGCACAGCTGTGAGTGTGGCGCTGCGAGGTCACACACATACCATATGTTTATGTACATGCTGTAGTGCTCTGGCAACATGCCAGGCTTCCCTTAGAGTACGCAGTGCTGAGCATTGCCAGCTTTTTCGCTACCTATCTGGTCCCCTTTTCTGGTCACGCGCACCGTGTGCTTTCTGCGCCCTAAGCGGAGTTTAATAAGAGTACATGCATACTGCCACATACATGCCATATGTGTCTATGAACATGCTGCTAAATACAGGCATGCGCCTGGGTCTTTGCACGCCCTCAAGTGCAAATGAACACTGCTCACTGTGGCCGCTACCAAGGCTGTAAGAAGACGCTGGTACAATTGATGGCGCACAAGTATGCATGCGGGCGTGTTGAGCGTTACTTCGTGCACACCGCACATCCATGCACTGCCCCGTACATGAAGTATGTACCCTGAGCAGTATACTTCATGGTACACTTCTACTAAAAGTATATACTTTGAAGTACACTTGTAAGTGGTACTATGTACATAAACGTTGAAGACAGAGCTGCACCAGCATGCAGCGCTCGTGCACACACCCTACTGGCGCACCCGCAACTGACTGCATGCTCAGAAACCGGTTGCAGCACACACACGCATACGCTCACCAGCTTCAGCCCCCCCCCTTTACACCCTCCCGCCCTGTGCCACTGCCACCAGCATATCAGACTGGCGGGAGCTGCTTGACCCCCTCTCAAGGCTGCCCCACCTCGACAGCGTGCACTGCAAAGACAACCCCGTAACCTCCACGCCAGCCTACCAAGACCGACACTACGTGCAGCTGGTCGCCAGCTGCCCCTGCCTGTCGACCGTCAATGGCTGCACTGTCGGACGGCAGGGCGCTGAGACCGTGTACAGGCAGCAGCAGCGGCAACAGCAGCAACAGCAGCAGCAGCAGCAGCAGCAGCAGCAGCAGTTGTGCAAAGGTGCAGCGGGCGGTGCCACTGCTGCCAGTGGCGACAAACATGGGCAGGAGGGGCAGGGCGGCGAGGCACGGCAGGTGCGGCAGGCGCAGCGGAGGGAGAGGGGCGTGTCGAGTGCGTGTGACGCGCCTGCTGGGGAGACTCGCGGCGAGATGGGTGAGCTGCTGCTGAGCAGACCATGCATGGGGCAGTGCTGCTGGTAGTGCCCACACACCAGTTGAAGTAATACATGGCAGGACACTAGTAGTATGCTATGTTGCTGGTGCTACATGATAAGTATTGCGCTTGTGGGCGTGCGAAAACCCAGGCACAGTGGATGCCGCCGTGTGGCGGGCAACAGGCCACACTGTGGGCCCATGTAGACCTACTCATAGCTATGTGCTGTCAGCACGAGGTAGTGGTACAGCAGCATTATGCAGACAATGGCAGTAAGGTATGACGTGCAGACAATGGCAGTAAGGTATGACATGCAGACAATAGCAGTAAGGTATGACATGCAGACAATGACAGTAAGGTATGTTGACATGCAGACAATGGCAGCAAGGTATGTCATGCACTGCCATGCCTGACACGCCCATAGCAGTGTAACCTGCACCACCCATGCAGCTTCCACCCACATGTCTCTGTATACTTCTTGTATTACCACAGCAGAACTACACATGCCAGCCTGTCAAGCTTGCTGTTTCAACACCCCTCTTCAGATCCCCGCCCACCCTATGTGCCCTGTTCCGCTGCTGACCCACTTCTATCACAGCCCACCAACCCCTCTGCCGGCTGCATCCCTGCTCCTCCCGCAGTGCTGACGCTGACGCTGACAGCGGAGGCAGATCCAGAGGCGCCACAGCTGTCAGCCAGCACCACCACCTGCAGTGGCGGCAATGGCACCGGCGCACACAAGCTGGGCCAGCGCCCCTCTCATGCAGCTGCGGGCGCTGGCACGGGCGCCAGCTCTTGCGGCCGTCGAAGCGCTTATGGCACTGGTGACGGAGGGAGAGCATCACAGACGACAGTCAAGGTGACACCGGAAGCGCTGGACAGGATGCACGCGCCATGGGCGGCGCAGCGAGAGAGGCCCTCGTGTTCTGAAAGCGACTGCGGCAGCGGTAGTGGTGCGGCTGCTGGTGACTCCATACCCACGCTGCCTGACTTGTCACAGGGCGCTGCTGCAGACAGCGCTGCTGTGACGGGCGGTGCCGCGAAGCAAGAGCGGCAGAAACCAGCAGCGAGCACCACCATCGCAGCAGCGCACGGTACTGCTGCCATGGCAGCGGCTGGCGCCGCCCTACCGCCACCGCCTGGGCCCCTGTCCAGTCTGAGTGCCCGCGGTATCGCGCCTGGTGGCACAGGCCAGGCACATGCAGCTAGTGCTGCTGAGCAAAGGCCTCAGGGTGGTGGCGGCAAAGCACCGGCAGCTAGCCAGAGCAGTGCAGGTGGCAGTGGTGTCGCTAAGCCCCGGGGCAGCAAGGAGCGCGCCGGCCACGGGGCAGTGTGGGCTTGGCCCTGGCAGAAGCGGAAACGAACGAGCAAGCTCGTGGCCCCGGAGCAGTGAGCCGCCATTGGCGCCACTGTCAGGCGCTGCACACGTGTGGCATGCACACCGAATGTTGTGCAGCCAGTTTTGGCCTGCGGTGGTGCCGTTTTTTTTGGGGGGGGGTGCGCGTGCCACGCAGTGCGTGCTGCCAATCCGCGCACGCCCCCTGCTCCTACCACACAATCAGGAATGATGCGTAGCAAAGAGCGCTGTCATAACTGCGCTGCTGCTGTGGCTGCTGCTGCTGCCGCTGGCGCTGCTGCTGTGGCAATGTCCGCCGGGTGCCTGCGGCATGCCATTGCTCATGTGCACGGGCATAGCAATGTGGTACACTATGCCGTGCATCCATGGGGACTGCAATGCATGCGCTCGACATGTGACACTGTTCATATATGCAAACATGTGCCCATGTGGCCATGTCACACAGGCATGGCTCCGCCAGCCGTAGCGTCCGCAGTGCCTGCCTGCACACAGGTGATGTGGCGCTGACGCGGCTGCTAGTAGCTGCATGTGGCGCACACTGGTACGTGCGCCTGTTCAAACCCGTACCTAAGTGTCTATGGAGAGTCTCTTGCTGGGCAGTGAGAGCACAAGTTTTGTTCTCTCGAGTGTCACCGTCAGGACTGCCTGTAGCTACATAAACACTTTGAAGCAGGCTCGTGTTATGGGGTGAGGCTGTGTATTGCAGTGCAGTGTGTGTGAGTGCCTGTGGGGTCAGCAGCAGAGCAGCAGACAAGAGAACCAGGAGAGACACACCTGGGACATGTTGCTG
>JAULBY010034115.1:0-41022 GCA_032358315.1 Ophiocytium majus | reverse complement strand
TCTGCGCTGCTGCGGGTGGCTGGCGGTGTGCTGGAAAACTGCTGCTACTTTTGGCGTGATGTCACGCGTGATGTCACGCTCCAGGCTGCCCCAGTAAAACGCTCCCTCTCCCAGAAATTCTCCTTTGTAATATCACATACAAAAATAATGCGTCGAGGCATAGTGTAAATTATTGCTTACAAGAAATGTAATATTTTACCGTAAGAGTGCCTCATAATAATATACTTCGAAATGTGAAGTATCAGAAAACACCTCAGCTGCTGCGGCTGCCGCTGCTGCTCTACAGATGATGATGTGTGTGACGGTGCTGCTGCTGCCGACAGGTCTCACCCGTTGCCGTGCCAGGCTCCTCACGGCGGGGCACCTTGCCTCCCACCGCGGCCAGCACTTGGGCCGCCAGCTTCTCAGCCTCTTCGGCTGCCTCTAACGCCTCCTTCGCCGCCACGTGCGCCAGCCCCACGGCCGCGGCCACCACAGCCGTGGCACTGGACGTATGCTGGGTGCCTGTCTCCCGAGCAGCCAAGGCCGCTGAAGCAACCACAGCTGCCACCCTGGCCGCGCACCGGTTGGCCACTGCCGCTGACGCCACGGCTGAAAGCATAGCCGCCTGTGCGACAGCCACCGCGGCGTGTGAGGCCTGGTCGGCCTGTCGCTGCTTGCCCCTCTTGGCCTTCCGCCCCGCCATGTTCGAACACTCGCAAGAGAGGAAGTCTGAATCACAGTGCTGCCACTACACTGCACCCTGCACAAGTACAACGCGTTGCGACTAGTAGTCGCGACTACAGTGTAGTCGCGACTACTGGAGGAGCCTCCGAGCAGCTCCACGAGAGAGCCGTCGCCGCTACGCCGTTCTTTAGAACGAAATGAGAGCCACCAGTGTTAACCAAAGTTTACTTGTAACTACAAACAATTGGGAGTTTCGCTTTGTGTTTTGGAGTAACTGTTTCAAACCGTTTGGCCGACGGCGTCGGGGTGTCCGGGTGGCGCTTTGGCGCTTGTTGCGCACAGTCAGGGCCGGCGGGGCCCCTAGGACATAGGGCTGTAATCCGTTAGAGTAGTGCTCTGGCAACATGCCAGGCTTCCCTAGAGTGCGCAGTGCTGAGCACTGCCAATTTTTCAGCTCAGGACTGTCGCGATCCTGATAGTATTTGCTGGCTTCAAGTGGTCCTGGCCTGTTTCTGTTTGCGTGTGCACCTGTTCTTGTGCTCTTAACCTCGAGCGGGCAATCTGTGTTGATGGTGCCGCTGCTGCGCCGTATGAAACTGTGCGTGTATACATACATACTTCAGAAGTATGTATACTCTCAGAGGCTCTGTACAGTCTCATTCAGCAATTGCTGTTTTGGGCGTGCAAGCGCCCATGCCATGCAAGCAGTGCTGCAGTGGTATACGCAGCCCTATACAGGCATCTTTTTGTTTTGTTTTATGTGATTCGAAGTACTACTAGTAGTACGTAGCATCAAATGGAGGTACATGCACAGAATCAGGGCCCCGCCCGGGGCCCCCGGGCCCGCGGGGCTGGCTGCTGCTGGGTCAGGGGAAAGGGGAGGCACAACTTGCCCTGTGGTGGCTCGGTGACGACAGCAATCAGCGATGTCTGGGACGGGGCAGTGTGTGGTCGCCTTCGTCACGTCCTGGTTTGAGCGGCTGCTGCACGCCAGGCCCTGGCTTCGTTTTAAGGCCAGCCTGGCCGCAGCAGAATCCAAGGCAAGAGAGCCGCAGCATGCACCGCCGCGGAGTCAGCCGGTTGTGTGGCCGGGTGATGGCGGTATAGCTAGCTCTGTGTGCACCGCCGGCACGGTGCGCTTACCTGGTGCTTTCATCTGAGGGCTTTTGTCCCGTGTTGCCGGCCTGTACATGTGAACGACCACCTCGCGATGCGAGAATCTTTCTTGCTGCCAGCAGACGAGACCCTCGACGCTCGTGTCTTGCGAAGCCGAAGCTGCTGCGGGGGCGCCTGCTCGTCATTAACTTTGTTACTGTCTTCCCCGCTGCCAACTCTGCTGCATAATTTATCGTGGCCTGCAGTCCTGGAGGCAGCTGCTGCCGATCTGGTCGCCACCTCTGCGGAGCACGCTGCCATGCAGCACCTGCTGCACGCCGCCGATGCTGCGCCTTCCATCCGCAGTGCGCTCGTGGCAGCTTCTGGCATGGAGAGGCTGGTCCCGAGGCTGGAGGCTGTGAATCGAGCACATCAGCAGCGCCAACAGCAGGATGGCGCCGCTGCTGCTGCTCCTCCCAAGCAGCGGCAGCGCACTGCTCCCCCGAAGCAGCGACAGCGCACTGCTCCCAAGCAGCGGCAGCGCACCCACGGCAGCCCATCAGCGCGGGAGGCGGTGCTCAGCAGCTTGGAGCTGTTGACCAAGGTGCTGGACTTTGCCCCTGATGACGAGTGGCTCTTTGTCGCACCAACAAGCAGGCTTCTGCGCGCTGCATACGACGTCTTACGTTCCCCGCTCGGGTGCCGTTTCAGGCGAGGTGACGTGCACGGCCCTTGAAGCAGCACTGGCGTCTGCCTCGCGCGTGCGCGCCGCCAGGGCCCACGGCCTAGCTGCCACGCTGCGAGAGCTTGACTACTCAGGCCGCTGCAATTTTTGGGGGCGAGTGGGCAGGACAGGCTCCTGGGACGTGATGCAGGAACTGAAGGAGCTGTGCCAACCTGAGGATGGCGACAGCATACTGCACGGCGCGGCGCGCACCTGTGACGCGGCATGGCTGGAGCGGCTGTGCAGCGAAAGAGTGGTGCGCCGGCACACTGTGACATTGCAGGAGTGGCTCAGCACTGCGCTTGCCTTGGTCGCGGCCGGCGATGCGGGTCGGGGGCTGGAGTGGGTGGCGCACCAGCGACTGCAAACGTGTCGCAACTGGCCCTTTGCGACCGCCAATGCGCTCTGCAACTATGCCGCCTCCTGTACCCAGCTGCCAACACTGCAGTTTCTTCTTGACCTGCTGGGCGGCCTAGGGCTGTTTGGGCCGCACCGGCAGCTGGCGGAAGCTTTCATGCAAGATGAAGGCGCATGGTGCCCGATGTCCGTGGGCATTTGTTTACCTACTCGGCGCACGCAACCTACCAGGTAACACTGTTGGACGCTGCTGCTCAGAGCGGCAGCGTGGAGGTGCTATAGTGGCTGCGTGCGCTCGCACACTGTTGGCAACTTCACACCTAGGACCATCATCATGATGGCGCTCGCGGCTTACTCTGGGGAGGGTCATATGATGCAGTGGTTGGAGGGGCAGGGGTGCGAGTTTGATGCCGATGCGGTGTGCCAGGCCAGTGTGGTTGGCATGGGGGTAACGCCAGCGCAGTTGGAGTGGGTCAGAGAGCACGGCGGCGGCGACTGGAGTAGGGAGGGTGTCACTGAAATGCTGGCGGATTGCATTGCAGGCTGCGGAGGTGCGCCCAAGCTAATTACATGGCTGAGGGAGCAGGGCGCCCAACAACTTGCATGCGCTGGTCCTAGAAGAGTTTTGTGAGCTAGACATGGTAGTGGAGGCAGTTCGGCAGGGGTGCCCTTGCGGCCGATGGACATCCGACGTCTGCACACAACTGCTGTACTTGATCAGCACCCCAAACCTGCAGGAGCTGCATGGCCTGGGGTGCCCTTGCAACTGTCCCCGCGGTTAGCTCAGCTAGCGCTGCGGTCCCGCATAAAAATTAGTTCCAAGTGTGTGCCAGCCTAGGGATGTTTTGGTGTGTGCCATGCTCTGCTCCCATGCATGCGCCATGTCTTTCTTGCCCGTGTGGCCAGTGCGCCAGCTGGCATATGATGTCATGCATGATGCGTGCCCATCCTGAAACACCAGCCGCACAGTTCGATGTGTCGTCCACTAGTTAGCAGTGGGCCTTAATGTGCGTTTTCTAGCGTTGCCTCTACGGATGCCTTTTACAAGTGCCCGGCCACTGATGCATGCATGTTTTGTTTTGTTGTTACTAGCAGTAGTTGCTCCGGATCCCCACATTACGTGCGCTGCATGCGTTCCAGTGGGCATGCCCTGTGCACATGCTGTGCGCGCCTGGAAAACCATGATCGTGGTTGCAAGCATGCTGGCTTCCTTTTTTGCTAGCCGACATACGTCGCAGTGTTCGGCATAGCACAGTTCCATGTTAACCGAGCTGGTTGCTACAGCATTGCTAGTAAATAACACAGCTGAGTACCAGAGTTCAATTCTGGCGATGTCCACCATGTAAGTGTTGACCTGTTGCTTGGCGTGATATCATTTGCAAGTTTTTGTACCGTAATTGGCAGTGGCGGATGCTTTCATGCAAAGTCAAGTGAAGTATGCAGAAACTGGATGCTAGTGCAAGCGCGCGGTGACATGCGCCAAAGGACTGACTGCATGCGCAGTGGCATTGTTGGGCAGCAAGTGCAGCACAGCACGCGAAGTGCAGCACAGCACGCGAAGTGGTATTGAGCGCCGGAACCGTAGCTGCCCATGCCATGGCTGCCTCATGACACACGGCCGTTGTCTCTCTCTGACGTTGGCCCCACAAGTGGCGCTAAGGCACATGACAGTGCGGCCCACCAGGAGCTAGCTGACACCACAGCCACAGCAGGCCCCACTAGGAGCCTGACAGCCTGAGCTCACCCACTTGATTAGCGTTGAGCGGGCAGGTACAATGGCAGCGCACCCCCTCGCCGTCCAGTCACGCCTTGCCCTCGACCATAGTTACGGCAACACCGTCCTCATGCGCTTGAACGTGTGCTGCGTGCCACCCGCATGAAATTGCAAGCCGGTTCTGACAGTGAGTGCTGCGGGCTGTGCACTGGTCTGACCCAGTTCACAGTGCGGCAGTCATCGCACCGCTGCGCGGGGGCACAGCCGTAACAACGCCAAAACAGCACCGCTTCTTTGGAAACAGCTCCCAGCGTGCGTCACGCCGCTACTGTATAGGCACGAGCCGCTGGTGCTCCTGCCAAGCCACAGGGCTGTTGCCATTACACTGGTGAGACGCTGCCGCTGGCCCGCTAAAGCGCGTGTAGGTGGTCAAGCGCCTTCCTCCCCAGGCGCGCCCGTGCCGCAACAGGTAAAGTCTGCGAGCCGGTCAAACCACGAGAGTCTCTCCTGCGGCGCGTGCACGGGCGCGCGCTTTGGCGGCGGGTTGAAGTCGGCCAGGCTCTCCGGGTCCTGGTGCTCAGCACAACAGCAACACGCATGCTCAGGGCTTAGGAGCCATGAGAGGAAAACCACTATGTCCACCTCAACACAGAAGGTCGCATAAGCATAGGCGCGGCAAGGCAGTGTGGTGGTGGCAGGCCAGGCAGGCCTAGGACCAAGGGTGCGGTGCACAGTGCGTGTTACCACAGCTGAAGTGGGTAGAAGGTACGCAGTCGAGTGAGCGTGCTGAACGGAGCGCCCTAGGCAGGGGTGTCGGGCCGGCGATTGTGTGAGCCGATGTGCTGGGGAGGCAAGCAACTGCTCGCGCTTGCGACGCTGCGCCGTCCTCCTCGTGCACTTCGATGTCGAAGTTCCAACCCACCCACTGGGTACTGGCAGCGCAAATGAATGCACATGCTACAGCTGCGCCCGCGAGGATGCTGCCACGCGTGTTCACCTTCATGAACTCCAGCAGCTGCGCCTCGCACGCGTGTGCGATGCTGTCGGCTGCGCTGCTCAGCAGCAGCGCATTAACCTGCGCGCGGCGGCGCACACCAGTCGGCCGCAGCAGCATTATGATTTGTGTGCGGTCACAGTGGCACACAGGCTCTTGGCGGTATGCAGCCCATGCTGCACTCATGCCAAGAACGCACGGTACAAGCTGCGACTGTGCGCTGGCGCTGGTTGGGTGGGTCGGCGTTTTCACAGGGTGGTGGCGCTGTGACGGCGTGTTGCCACAGGAGGGTGTGTATCTACCAATTATGCTAGCATTACCAACAGTTCGGCCGCCACGAAAGGTGTTTGGGCACCTAAGCACACATCCATTATATTGCGCTTGACATGACGCGTGTGCATGACCATAAAACCATTCATGGGAAGTAAAGCACCGGGTTCTGCCGCCACTGACGCGGTGTGACACTTTGTCGAGGCAGCGGTGTGTCTGCTGTAATTCGTGGTGTAATTTACCTGCGCAAACACCTTCTCCAGCTCCTCTGTGTGCAACGCCAGCAGGCGAACGGGCGGCAGCATCGTGTGTGTGAGTTTCCCAAGTGCTCCTTCGAGATTGACGGCCTACAACGCTTAGGTGTGGCCACAACACCATATCCGATTACAGCGCACGCTTTGTGGCACCAAGCATGGCATACTTGCGGTGAAGGTATTGAAAAAAAGGGTGGCAAGGCACGCAGCAGCGCCCTATGCTCAGCATTGTGTGCTTAGCAGCACTTGCTGCGTAGCGACATTGCTGCGTAGCGACATGTGCCCGTAGCATGCTCCACGTATGTGGTTGGCAGCATGTGCGCACCAGTCCATGTCAGCAACGTTCCTGCACAGCAGCCCTTGCACATCAGCACCTTGCGCAAATGCGCGCACTGGAAAGAGCAGAACTCTGTCACGCGGCCACATGCATGCGCACATGCAATGGTGCTGAGCAGACACATCCACACGTCCACATGCATGGGCTGAAGTGGCACAACGCCGCCGGTGATTGAGCGCATGTGCGCAGTGACATGCTTTGGCCGCACAAGGCGCGAGCGACACTGTGTGGCACAGGCCACATGTCCAAATATACTACTAGTAGTATGAAGTGTAGCAGCCCAGGAGCCAGCTTGCGCAAAATCTGCGGAAGGTACCTGGTGTTATTGGCGTATCTGGCACGGCGGGTGCGCTTTGGAGCGCTGTAGACGCATCCATCACAGAGAAGCCCCAGCTCAGCAACACCTGCCACCACGAAGTGCAGAATGCAACACCGGCGCGGGTACAGGAGGTGCTGATGTGAACTCCCCGCCTGCTTGTGCACCTAGCTAGAGCAGTGAACACACGCGCGTACAGCATGCAGGAGCACTGCCACGTTGTCCTAGTGCCTATGTATATGACTACGTAGCACATAACTTCAGTGCACGCATGTACTTCTGAAGTACTAGTGTACATGTGTACATATACTTGGTACTTGTGGAGCGGGCTATGGCAGTGGGCTGTCAGCCGAGAAACAGGGGCTGCCTCAACCATTGAGCGCTGGTGTGAGGTGTTGTGACTGCAGCCAAGCGGTGATGCCTTGCACAGTGGGTAGTGGGGGGGGCACTTGCCGCCTGCAGCATTGCTCGCGTGAGCGACAGCTCCTCCCTGTCCATATCTCGGAACTCTCCACCCGTACCCTGCGGCAGTTACAGAGGCAGTTACAGGAGCGGTTACAGAAGCATTCACACAGTGTGTCAGCACGCACAGGATAACATGAGACAGTGGTTTCACAGCACCACTGAGCGTCAGTGGCGGCAGAGTGTGAAGTCAGGTGTGACAGCGGCACCGGGTTCAGAGAACAGGTGCAGCCATGCGCTTCGCCCCGGGCTGTGCATCCGTTTGCGTGGAGGCGCCAACGCTGAAGAGGTGCTGCATCTCCAGGTGCTGACGACTTCTGCTCTGGCACAGGTTTGATTCACTGTAATTCAAAAGCCTGGTATACTTTGTGGTCAAATGAAACTGAAGCAACTTGCATCAAATTGAAATCGCCGTATGTGTGAAAATCATTTATAAATAATACCATATGATAAGAATCGATTTTATCAATGATTGTCCATCAAGGCTGTACTTAGATAAAAGGTTCTGACTGAGCATGATTCGAAGTCGAGGAATACATAGCATGCAATTGAATGAGCAGCAATTCATCCAAAAAATTTACTTCAGTTGTATTTGATCAGACAAACTTGAAATTTATTTTGATTGCGAATCCCACGTAAAAAAAATCTACGGCCATGACCATGGTCTGGGCAAAAATTTCATGGAAAAACGAAATATTGATTCACCTCCAAGAGTACAGGCATCCTGCTGCCTCGGCTGCCGCCAATGACGATGATGGCCATGATGCTGCTGCCGGCCAGAGCACTACCACAACCGTGAAAAAACCTGAGGCATGATGCTGCCAAGCTATGCTGCTGCCGCCACTGGGGCCACTGCCACTGCTGCCAACAATGCTGCTCTCGTCCAGGGACTCCACACAGCACACCACAGAAGTGCCCTGCTGCTCATGGCATCAATTGTCCCGCTGTCATACCACTGTAGTACAAAGCGTGCGCGCTGACACAGGAACAGGCTTGTTTTCCCGGCAAGCTGCTATTGCAACCAGCGCCACCCCCGTACCTTGCGTTCACGCGCGACGATGCGGTCAACCGCGACGACAAGGCCCGGCCACGACTTCAACATGCAGAAGTTGAAGTTGTTCCGCGCCATGGCGCCCGCCTCCTGCAATGCGCAGCAACACAGCAGCAACATGTCAGCACACACAGGCAGCTGGGTCGGGTGGCAGGCACAGAACCAGCTGTAACTGGCGCGGAGCATCTGAGGGGCAGCGGACGCTGCGCCTGCGCACAGTCCGTGCGCTTGGTCCGCAAACAGAGGTACAACGTAGGTTTGCCAGGCGGGTACAGTGGCATTCTGCCAGCGGGTGTGTGTGTGACACTGCCTGGATGCGGTTCTCGTACACTGTGGGCCAAAGTGCTCAGCGCATGAAGTGCCCAGGTACAAATTGAATGGGTTACATAAAACAAACAGGGGCCGCAAGCATAAGCGCTTACAGGTGCGGCGTGCCACAGCTCAGCACTAGAAGGGCACTAGAGGGGTCACCGGCATTGTTGTATAGTGGGCCCCGCCTACATGAATAGTGAGGATACTTGTGGTAAGCGCAGACAAAAAACATACGGCAGGTGTCAAGTTACAATTTGAGGTGGTGCATGCCCCTGCTCTGTGGATGCAAACCCGCTCCGCATAGGTAGCATGACTAATGAAGGGAGACCGTGTGCACGGTGAGGTGCTGATGACATAATGCTTCTCAGCGCAAGCAGTGTGTTGCCGTCCTCTCTCAGTATGCCCGCCGCCGTGTGGATACAGACTGCCACAGAGTACCAAAAAGCATGTGCGTAGTAGGTACCTTCATTGAACTCCTCTCTCAGCGGCACTGCCACTATAAATGGATAGATAAGGGTAGCACAAAGTATACAAAGCATGTGTGCAGCAAGTACCTTGAGGTGTTACATGCGGCTGCTCAGCACAAGCGGCGCATTGAGATGCTCTCTCAGCGGGCCCGTTACGTAATGCATAGAGCATACCACAAATTATATAACATGTGCACAGCAAGTACCTTGAGGTGCTGCATGCCCCTACTCAGCGCAAGCCACGCATTGACGCTCTCCCTTAGTAGCACTGCCAGTGTATATGCATACAGACTACCACAGGTAGAAGATGCGCGCAGCAAGCACCTTGAGGTGGTGCATGCGGCGCAAGCACCGCGTTGAGATGCTCTCTCAGCGGGCCTGCCATTAAGTGGATTGACAGTACCACGAAGTATGGCATATGCGCAGCAAGTAGTACTTTGCAGTGGTGCATGCGCCTGCTGAGCGCAAGCAGCGCATTAAAGTCCTCTCTTCAGCGGGCCCATCACCATATGGAGCACAGAGAGCACCACACAAAAAAAAAAGTGTGTGCAGCATGTACCTTGAGGTGTTGCATGCGGCTGCCCAGCGCAAGCAGCGCATGGAAGTCCTCCCTCAGCGGCCCCGCCACCCCCACAAATATGAAGGCCAGAGGCAGGTCCGATGCCTGCGCAGACAACCATCGCAGATGCCCAGTTCCACAGTGGCAGCTGGCTTTCTTGAGCGCAGAAGGCAGGCACACGCCACTGTAAACAGTGGGAAAAGAGAAACCTGGGGCATCTGCAAAGGATGGTTATCAATGAATTTCATAACTTGCCGTGTACTACTTCGAAGTACATATACTTCGAAGTATATGCAGTGGTTTCGATGACGTGTGTGTATATACACACATGCGTATACTTAGTGCTTCAAAGTATTCTATAATTACCATTACTACAACTAGTGCATTGCAGTACTGCTGAACTATACATGACTGATGTGCAGCAGCTGTTGTGCGCAGCATCACGGTCGCCTGCTGTGTTGCTGCTGGACACAGGCAATGCTCCTGCTGCTGCTAAGCAGCGCACGACATATATCGCAAATAGTGCCATATACTACCTCAAGTACTTTTGCAGTCACAACTACTTCAAAGTATCCTGTACTTGCATACTGTACATCAAAGTACATTAAGATCCACTTGGGGCGCGGAAGTCCTGTGCACGGAGTGCGCCTGAAGCACGTCAGACAAGTACTACTCATGCCGTTGTAACCTACACGGTACTACCAGTACCGATTGGCACCAGAACACCCAGCCCAACACCTACACGGGAGCCAAATTTGAGTATACTGCACATACTTTCAAATATATTTCAAGTTTTTTGACGTACACTACTATGAAGTACAGTAGTGATGTGGCATCCGGCTCACCGCGCGCAATTCCGCCTCCAGGGTTGCGTACCCCCCCTGCACATCGCTGGCGCACAGCACAAACACCAGGGAGAACTGGCAGGCAGCAGCAGCACAGGTGGCATGGGAGAGGAGGCAGCAGTCACAGAAGTAAAGGTGAGCGGTGACTTCAGGTAGACAGGGAACAGCGTGAACCACTGTGTGCCGCCTGCGGGGATGTTGACAAGTTGTGGCAGCGCCGTGGATTTATCACGTGTGCTGATGACATGCGCGCGCCAACAGTCCAGGTTGGACAAACACGGTGATCAGTTATCCTCAAAAAGAGAAAATCGAAAGTTCGGGCAGAATTTATTTATCGTCTACTTCCTCCGTTCCACATGATAAAGCCTCGATGCCTAGACTGCTTCATAACAAGCTACCATCAACTCGGCTGCCTATGGTACCCTAATATCGGACGAAGGTCCTTGAACAGGGCTTTCTGCTGGTGTGATCAGGTGCTAAATAACACCCTGCTGGGCAAAAGTTACCTTCATTCCAACACACGGTTCACTGAAAAACTGAGGAAAATGAGCGACTTTTCGGTAAAAACGCCGCCCCATCATAATATTTGTTGCTGCTGGTCGTAGCACTAATATGTCGAAGTACCACCTTTCCAGCAGGAAAAACACAGTACAGTGCACGCGATTTGGGGCGCTTTCAATTACTGCAGAGGTGTGGAAAAGTGTGGGGTTCGGAGGCCCCTTACTGACCACCTGGTTGCTATACTACTGATATACAGGGCGGTATTTGATTTAGGTGCGGGTGTCGTCGCAGTGCGTGCTACGTATGGTTGACAATGCCCCGCACTAGGTAAACAAATCACCCCACAGGCTTTTCTGGCATTTTTGCCCCAGCCACGGCAGTATCTGGGCTTAGCAACCATTTAGGTTTCCTTCACAAACCACGAGTGCACTGTACGTGCCTTGTCTGGGTCAGCTGTGGCGGCCGCGTGGGCCACAATGTGGTGCAGCGGCGGCGGCGCTGCACCGGGTTCCGCTCCCGACCAGCTGGTGCTGTATGCCTGCATGAGGTCTTCGACAGTTGGCATGACTCCGCCCTCCTGCCCCTTGAGGCGCCTGTCAGCGGTACTCAGCAGCAGCAGCAGCAATGGCAGTGATCAGCAGCAGCAACAATGGCAGTGCCCTGTGCACATGGTGTGCTCGCGTGGAAACAGCATAATTGATAATGCTGTCCTCTCCCCTCGCTAGCTGGCACGATCATGACGCTCAGCACTATGCATCTTAATGTACTGTCTGGTCCACAAATAAGGCCAAGGCCGTCTTTTTGGTCAGTTTTAGCAGGAGTACAGAAACAAAGCCCACTGTTTTGGACAATGTACAAAATTATGATGTACAGTGTCGGCAACAGGGCATGCTGCTACTCTGACAGTGTGCAAGGACGCCCCTACCACCGCCACAACGTCTATGGGAGGTTACCCCATACTCAGCAAAATATGGCCCACCCTTTCAACTGGAAATACAAAACTCATGCCCCCCCCCCCTTTTTGTTCAAAGAAATGAAAACTGGCCATGGCCTTGTTGCAGACAAAACGGTACTACTACTAGTAGTATGAATACACTGCTGCTGCTGCTGCTGCTGCTGCTGCTGCTGCTGGCTGCTCACCTGGCAGTCACCTCCTTACTGCGCGGGTCCCGCTCCACCACGAGCGCTGTGCCCAGCGGCAGGCACTCTGGCACACTCGGCATGTGGACGGCGGCGCGCTCAGACACCTGCGCCGCAGTTCCACATATACGCGTCGCAGTGGTGCAGTTGCACACATGTGTTGCAGCGGTGCAGTTATACAGATGTATGAGTAGTACATGTGTGCGTTGCAGGGGTGCAGTTGCCATACATGTGTTGCGGTGGTGCACTTATGCACATATACGCGATGCAGTGGTGCAGTTACACCTATACGCGTTGCAGTGGTGCAGTGGCGGCGGCAGAGACGACGGCCATGGTAACTTCAGGTACTTCTTGAAGTACAAGCAGCTGGCACTGCAGTTGTATAGGGGCGGTGACAGGGGCACTGCAATTGCATATCGGCGGTGACAGGGGGGGCAGCCATGATGGCCTCGGATGCAGGTAGTTGGCGATGCCGTTGCAAGGTCACAGGCGTCCCGTAATGGTGGTATGAGGCGCCTATCAGTAGAGTAATAGTAGAGGGAAAGAGGTTGGCCGTTTGTCAACCAGCTTTCATGTACTTGGAGTACAAATGACAGGTGCATTTGGACAAGATCTATGTCAGCACTTGAGTACACCGCTCATTTGGGGGGAGGGGTCTGCTGCACAAGAGCATTGTTTGTGCACCTGGCGGAGTCAAAAGCAGCGGCACTGCTGGAAAGTTATGGGCATCGTACTTGTGTGGTGGCAAAACAAATGTTTAAGTTAAACTATTTTCATAGCACTAGTGAATAATAATGAGCAGAACAACACTTTTTTGAAAACTAGGTCGTTCAGAAGTTTTTTAGTTGCAAGATTAGACCCAGTTTTTTGCACATCAGATTTTTGAATCATTTCAGAATTCTTAAAATACTTGTGAAGACTGAGACATCAACCATTAAGCCTTTGACTTATCAGTTGCGTGTGAATGACCTTTTTTCTGTCGTGGTTATTTGTGTAGGTACACTTTTTCATATTTTGACTTGTTGGAGAGTATGAGTCCACATCAAGGATGCAACTGTTTTGTGGGACGCTTTTTTTAAAGCCGACTGATGCAAATACTTCAAAGTAGGTAGAGATGGTTGATTGAATTGCAAAGTGACTTAAAATATATTTGGGTTTGCCAACTTTAAAAAAATGTTCCTTCTTCTTTAATTAAAAAGGGCATGCATTAGCCGAATGCAACAATACAATTTCACACCTTTTTTATAAAAAAAGCTTCTAATTACGGTAGTTCAAAACGTTCGGAAGTATAAATACGTAGGATGACAAGAGTGTTTTTTACATTTTACCAGGTTTTTGATATTTAATCAATGGCAATGACTTCAAAAAAAATGTGTGATACAAGTGTTGTTCAAACCCTCCTGCAGGACTGAAATGTAGTGGATGCCAATGTAAGCTGGGTTAGAATTAAGAAAAAATTATTGTTATACTTGAGTCCCGGTTTTCAGTGTGTGTTTTGCTGTTGCACAGCAATCAATAGTACCAGTAGCAGTGTTGTAAATCTGTGGGTGCCCATCTTTGTCACCAGCAATAAAGTAGTTCGACGTAGCCGTATTCCCATTAAGTGCATATCATTCCGTTGATGAAGGCTGGCACTTCGATCAAGGTATGTCGTTGCTGATCGGTGTATGAGTACAAACGTACTACGTAGTAAAAATGTTAAAATATCTTCAACATGCTAGCTGATGTGGCTTTGGGTAGATGATCAGTTCTGTATGCAGGTGACACGCCTGGGGAGGGCAGAGCAGTTGGGAACACTTCGAAATACCACACGGTAGATGGGAACTGAAATTCAATTTATTACAAAAATGCACATTTATTTATTTCACATGCACCAGAAAGGAAGTTAACCCCCTTGTATATGATGGAGCAATCCAAGTGCTGCCATCTGCCCTGTTCGCCCACCCCCTCCTGCGGTGCGAGACCTACCATTACAAACAAGAAAACATGGGGCTGTTGTTGTATATTATCCTGGCTGTGCAGCCAAGCAGAAGTGTTCATACCTTGAACCAAAGCTGTCAGTCCATTTTCTTGCAACTCAGGTGTGCATGTGTACAAATACACATTGTATGTGCACCATCCACTACTCGTGAGCACAGAAAGTGTAGGACAGCGTCTCCTTCACACACCTGCTCCCGCGGCCAAAAATAGCAAACACTTTTTTATATTGACGTACCGTACAAGTCGACCACCTTCTCAAAACAAATTGCTACATAAACAGGCAATGCATTTACATTACTACTGTACTTTGTAGTGGTCAGCAAAGTCAAAGATAGAACGAAGAGTAGGATGATGCTTTATTTGTGCTCTTGCTCCAAAGACAACCAACTCCTTAGAAACAATAAGCTTCTAACATTGTGTCAGCCCACCTCCTCCTGCGGCGCAGGACCCAGCACCTCCAGCAGAACCGTTGACACGCGGCGCGTGAGCGCCTTGGCAAACTGCTCCAGCGACCTGCCCCGGCTGTGCGATGCCGTGCCCCCGCCCCCCGCACCCGCACGCGCTGCCGCCGCCTGCACACACAGCGCGCTCTCAGCGGCAGAATGCAAAATGTCAGGTGCTTGGCACGGTGAGGTGAGTGCAGGGTCCCAACAGGTGTGAGCCACAAGATTGCCCTATTCAACAGGGCCCTGCGCTGCTTCACACAACAGCTGACGCAAGTGCGCACACACACGCGCACCCGCACACACAGGTGAAGTTGCCCCACGGGCTGTAGCCTGGATATTCTGCCCCAGCCAGGCAGTACCTGGGTTTGGCAAACCTGCGCGGTTGCTGTTTCACGAGCCAGGTGGCTGGTGCTGCGTCACAGCGGCACGCGGGAGTGCCCTGCTGGCGGCATCCGACAGGGCATGTTGGGAGTGATGGCCGCAGCTGGACTGGCGCGTTGTGAGAAGTCACAGCTGGCATACAACGCCGTGCGATCACAGGTGCAGTCTTTTTCTCAATTCGAGTAAAAAAAAGTATTAGGCGCATTTTCTAGGGTACCAACAGCTTTGCAGTGTGGCCCACATGCCCCCGCGTCTCTGGATCCTACCAAGAGTATGTGCAAACTTCATTTTTAAGGCATCATAAGCTTGTAAGTGCAGGTGGTAAGTGCAGTGATTGGTGCCTGGCGTGGTTGGAATCGGTGCAGCTGCCATTTCCCAGCGCGCTTGCTTGCGGTGGCGCAGGGAGTTGTCTGCAGTGCCGGCCGGCCTGACCAGTAGCTACAGCTGGATGAAGGGGGCATATACTTCTATGTACTACGTAGTACCACTTCAGAAGTACATGCTGGCCGTGCATAGCCCAACTGTGCTCAGCAAAGCTGCTGCGCGCCGCGCTGTTCGCATGGCACATGTCCTGCCTACAGCATGAGAGCGGTGCAAGTAAGCGCGGGTTCAGGAGCCCCCGTGTGCCCACATGGCCGCAGATGAGGTGCTACGGAGGTACGGCACGTGCGTGCATGCCTGAGCTCTCTCCTCCTTCAATGAGGCCTCACACATAGCAGCCTTTTAGGATTATATCACATACATGCAGTCCTTCTACCTGCTCTTGCACCCACCACCAGCGGTCACACACCCCTCCGTCGAAGCCCACCACAAACTCCCTCCCCACACGCGGCACACACCAAATCATAGTCACTCCCCGGCACCAAAACATCATCCGCCCAGCTTCAAAAACTCCCACCAGCACCTGTACACCAACTGTGTTCACCCCCACCTGGGCACCATCCGCCACGCCGCCACCCCCTGGCGCCTCCGCGGCAGCCGCCGCCCGTAGCGCAGTGCGCCAACGCGCAGCCAAGTCGCCACTGCCCCCGCCGCTGCCGCCGCCGCCGCCGCCGCCAGCAAAGTCGGCGGACGTTTCTGTCGCGCCACTGCCGCCGCCGCCGCCGCGCTCGCCGCGCCTGTGCTGCCTCGCGCGCTCGGGCGCGCTGACGCGGCGGGCACGCCTGCCCCCAGCTGCTCATGTGTTGCAGAGCGCGGTTTGTTGCGCAGGGTGGCGTGGGGCGTGGTGGCGGGGCAGAAGGTGGTGTGGGTGCCGCGGCGAGCAGTGGCGGCGGCGGTGCGGATAGTGTAGCGGGCGGCAGCGCGTGTTGCGGCGGAGGGGGGAGGGCGGGCAGCGGTGCGGGCGCGTATGGCAAGTTGGATGGCGGGCGGTTGCTGCTGACTTGGTGCAAGTCTGCGGCTGCTGGTGTTGGGGCATGGCGGTGTGCTGCGAGGGCCGTATGCAGAGGAGTGTGTGTGTGGAAGCGATGGCATGTGTACCACGCCCGGGCGTCTTATGCGCGATGGTGCAATGCCGATGCGTGACACGGATATCAACGGCGGGGACACTCCTGGGCATGACCGTCTGTGGCGCCCAGTGTGCAAAGGCTGCGCACCTGGAGCGCCAGACGCCGATGGCGATTACCAAAAAAAGTAAAAAGCGCACATGCGACACTTGGTACAGCCGCCAGGCCCCTGTTGTGGCTGGCCTGCTTCTGCGTACCGCAAATTAGAAGTGCGACTGGCTCGCAACGTTCCTACCAAAGCACACACTTGCACTCTCTCATGATTGAAATACAGCAGAGCGCACCTGCGGCATCGCCGTCGCCGCCGCCACCGCCCTCCCCCTCCGCCGTGTCCACAGTCCTCCGCCTACGGGGGCTGTCCTCCACCGCCGCCGCCGCCACCGCCGCCGCCACCTGCTGCTGCTGAGCACTGTACTGCTGCTGCTGAGCACCGTGCTGCTGCTGCTGAGCACCGTGCTGCTGCTGCGCTGCGGCCGGCGGCGATGGCGGCGCCATCAGCAGCTCCATGGGCCCCGTTCCTGTGGCGGAGAGGGTGGAGACGGCGAGCACCCTCTGCCTGCGGCGGCGGCGTGCGCGCTCCTGCTCTGGGTTTGCCAGCCGCTCGCTGGTGAGGGCACGGGGTAGGGCGGGGGCGGGCAGCAGTGCACGGGCCGGAGTAACGTGTTGGAATGCTGGAGTAAATGAAGACAACGAAAGTACACGATTACAAGCACATTCTGTTTGAATGGACGCCGGGTGCACCCGCCCAGGTAGAAAAATGAATGAAGTTGCGGCGTAGCCTAACGTCGCCTCCGGCAAGCATGTTGTGATCCATTAGGGAAGCACGGCGTGGCACTGCAGGCGCCCAAGAACCCTGTCAAGAGCCCTGTAAAACCCACGTGGAAGTGGTCTTGCTAGGGGCTAATGCAGCCAGCCACTACAGAGGGTGTGGCACACACGGACCCTATGTAAAACATACCTCCTATAAGTATACAGGAGTAATATGCCTACTTCTGATGTACTACTGAAGTATTATCCGCTTCTGTATACGTACATATGATTGAAGTGCATGCGCATATACTTCAGAAGTAGACCACAACAAGGTGGCACTCGGGTGGCCACTCACCTTATGGCAGGCGCGGCAGTGTGGCGCTGCAGGCGTTCCCGGGCATCCACGAGCGCACCGGCCAACAGCGCCCAGTCACATGTACCTACTATTGGTATACTTCTAATGATAAAAAGTAGTACTTCTGAATCATATGATTGACCACATGAAAGGGGTACGTAAATGGCCACCCACCTTATGGCGGGCGCGGCAGTATGGCGCTGCAGGTGTTCCCGGGCATCCACCAATGCGGCGGCCGACAGCGCCCAGCGGCGGGGGCCCTCAACCACCCCCGCCCCGAATGCGTACGCCTGTGCGCCCAGCCATGGAAAATAGCACGCAGGGGCAATGAACAGGCGTAAAGGCCACAAAACACAGACGCATAGCAGCAGGTGCGCCTCCGAATGCATAGGCCATGCAACAAGGGGAGGTGAGCCGAAGGCTAAGCGAGTTTTGGGAGCCCAATAAGGGTGCACGTGCAGCAGTGCTCACTCTCTACGGCTGTAGGCATTGGAGGCGGTGCTGCTGCACGCACGCGTAGGCTGGGGCTACAAGAGTAGGGAGAGCAAAAAGGGCAACAGCACGCATGGGCAGCGTAGAGGCGTCTGAACCCGTCACAAGAGTGAAGACGCATATGGGCCTGGGTGCGGTGTGTGCCTGGAGTGTCCTACAGAGTACGGCAGAGTAGTGTTCCCAGCCGAGGTTGGTTTCGGCTCTACCGCTTGTGGGTGTAAGTTTCGGCTCGGCTTTTTCGGCTTAGCCGGTACCTGGCGTGCACGACCGGCTTGGCCTTCTGGGGCCGGCTTTTTGCTCCAAATACTTCAAAAACTTCGAAGTACCTTGGTGACCGAGGCGGACCACCCTCACTGGCCCCAATCTCTGGCAATCTGGCCCTGGGCACTGTCCAGCAGCTCAACATCGCCATCCTCGTCGTCGCCTATGCCCTCACAACTGCTGCTGGCTACCCACGTGCGCGTGTGATGGAGCTGTGTCCATAGATCAACTGTACCACTGCTCACTGTTCAGTGTGCAAGGCTGAGCACCGGCTCTGCTCGGCACAGTAGTTGGAGTGCACAACAAGCTGCACTGCTGCGCCACTGCTGCAACTGTGCCGGGGGGCACAGGAGACGCCGTGGGGTGCCCTTGGGGTGCGGATAGGCGCTGCTGCATCCGTTACAGGGTCCTACACGCAAATTTCAGAAGCCTAAAAAAGCCGGAGGGCGACCGGCTTGGCTTGTCAACTTGTCGGCTAAGCCGACGCCGACCAGCTAAGCCGATCTCGGCTGGGAACACTACGGCAGAGGCTGCCGAGCCCGCGAGTGAGCCCAACAAGGCAGCCGCGCACCAGATCAAATAACCAGAGGCGTTCACTCTCTAGCCCCCAAAACAATCTGCAGTTGTAAGTACGGTACTCGCTTTGCACGTAGCCTGCTCGGCCCTGTGTACTGGTGGCATACCTTTGTGCCGATGGAGTTGTACTCTGAGAGAGGCAGCGCCAGGGCCTGCAGCAGCCCGGCATAGGGGTTGGCGGGGTTGCTGTGGGAGCGCGGGCAGCAGCAGCGGTGATCGCAGCAGCAGCAGCAGCGGCAGCAGCAGCAGCAGCGGCAGCAGCAGCAGCAGCAGCAGGTGCCAGCATCATGTTGCTGCAGGGGGGTGCATCAGCCGCAGCTGCAAACAGGCAGCATACGTCCCCTCCCACTTGAAGTTCGACTGCAAGTCCAACTTCAAGTGGTGTGCGCATCACATGACCTCGTGCCTCTGGACTAAAATACAAACTGCAAGTGCAACTGTTGTACTCCCGTCCCTCTGCACACCTGGGTACTTGAATTATGTGTGCACACGGCCCCACAATACGGAAGGCAAAAGGTACAGAGCAGCAGTAGCAGCTTGCCGTGACAGCAGACGCACTCAGTGACAGCGAGCTCAGCAGCATGGCGTTGATTGTGCAAGCTTGTTGGGGAGTGCAACCAGTCGACATGGTGCGTGGCAGCGGTATTCTCAGCTTACCTGCCAGCCCCATAGTGCAGGAAGGAGTTAGGGTCTGTCGTGCCTTCCTCATAGTCGCCGTTTGCTTCCTGCACATGCCAGCAAAAAACAAAGCAACCACATAATATGTGTGTTGTCAGCAATATACATGCGTTATTTCACACCTTGAAATAGCAGGTATTGAGGTACACGAAGATTGGTGTCTACTAGGCGCTTCCGCAGCGTTTCAAATGGGAACTTCACTGGCTGCCCAGCACTGTTGTCTCCAACACGTGAACTAGAAGTGACGGCCTCTGGGCAAAAATAAAGGAATGCGTCGGCTTGAGTCTTGCAGGTTCTGCAGTTGGGCACTTGATTAGCACCACTTCTGTGAGATTAGATAGGTGTATTCGTCAGGCAGGTGCGCTGCCGTAGCAAGAAAATGGCACACACCTTCAGCAGCTGCCCGCGGGTTTCCTTGTTAAGTGGTGCCAAGCACATAAAAACTGTGACCACAATCCCCACCAAAGAAGAGTGTGGTGCTGCTTCAGTAACTGAAACGGTTGCAGCCAACACAGAGTCCATGCATTGAAACTTGGTCGTTACGCGCTTGCGCTGCATCACAAGCTTGCTCCCACTAGCAATACTAGAAGCATGTACACGAGTGGTTACAAAGAAAAACACAATACCTACAGCCAATGCGATAATAGTACTAGCTGGCTTGAATTAGCTGCACACGCGCTCCTGTTGAAACTGAAACCACTAAACTGGTGGCAGCCACTAAGGTGGCGCATTCAAGGAGCAGGTCTGAAATACTTCATGTAGTTGAAGTGGATGTATGAATAGTTGAGGTTGGGTGCGCACTCACGCTGTAGTCGAGGTAAAACACCGGCAGGATTTCCACGCGGCGGTGAACCGCACGCAGCAGCTGCATCACACACGGCACCACACACGCACACACACAGACAAGCAATGCATTTGCCAAGGTTGGCATAGCTCAGCAGCGGCGGCACACAAATGTAAACTCACACCGCCACACACACACACATACACACACACACATACACATAGACACCGGCGGTGCGCTGAGCAACAGTGACTTTGCTCAGCAGCAACAGTGCATGTTGATGCCTACCTCAACATACTGCACATCTACAGGGGGATGCGCGTGTCATTGGCGGCACATGACTACGTTGTGGGGTTTTGGGCAGGACTTGGGGATGCTACTAGTAGTACTGTTATTAAAACCCGGTGAGGGCACGGAAAGCCCTTTGCACATGGTGTGCGTATGACCACAAAAAGCATGATCAGACATGCTGTTGCGAGCGAACAAGCTGGCAATGCTCAGCACCGCACACTGTAAAGAAAGCCTGGCTTGTTGCCAGAGCACTAGTCTAACGGATTACCAGTAGTACTTATGTGTACAGGCATCATGTGTGTTTCCAGCATTATAATAAGCATGTGGTCTACCTACCTCAAGGTGTCGCTCCCGCCGAAACCTCTCCACGCGGTACTGGGCCGCGCAGTCCTCCTGTGACCGCACAAGAGTTGAAGTAGATGACAAGAGTTGAATTAGATCACAAGAGTTGAATTACATGGTGGCCGCGGCATCTGGATTGACTACTGACGGGATCATGCACAGGTAGTCCACACAGATATGCAGGTGTTAACTGGCTGCTGTGTGGGGCGACGCCGCTGTTGTTACGTGCTGAACAGGAAGCTTGCACCCGCTTGCTGGTCCTACAGTTTCAGCGTCTCCCAACTTCGTCAATGATGTCGGCAGCACGGGTGCGTGTGCGTGCACATCTGTATACTACAGTACTGCGAATTAAGTTATGTGCATTTCGAAGCATAATAACAGAAGTGATGTTGACAATGCATGTGTGTGTCTGTGCGCGCATGCACATTTGCATCCTACCGCTGCTGAATTATGCGTACCGTTTGTGGCACCCAATCACAGCCAGTCAGCGCTCACCTTCTCCAGGGTGAGGATCCGTCGCAGGTAGCGCTCGTAGAGCTGCCTCGGCTCCACATCGTGTGCTGCAACCTCCCTGCCCAGCACCTGTAAGAGACGGCGGTGACATCGTGTCTTTACACCGGCTGAGATTTCACTTCAATATGAAAAACTACTGGTAGTACTTCAAAGTACAAGAGGTGGAACTAGACGGCGGGCGTCGCACGCTGCCTGGCTGTCTGCCTGGTTCGTGGAGAGTAACGCCTGGGAAATTTTGTTTGGAAGGGGTGATAACCTCCGGTCAATCTCATTCATAGGATAAGAACATGCCTTCTCCTCGCTGCTGCTGCTGCTGCTGTGCAAATGCCGCCGCTGAGGCACGTGCCGCCGTTGCCACAAACACCGCCACTGACGCCTTCTGTGGCAGTGTGCCCGAGCTGCTGCTGTGCAAATGCCGCCGCTGAGGCACGTGCCGCCGATGGCGCAAGCACCGCCGCTGACGCCTTCTTGTTGGTTCTCCTGGCTGCGGCGGTTAAAAAAAAAACCGGGACGGCACCCAGGTTACCCTGCGACAGACAAAGCCCGGGTCAATTTCACCATCCCTAGGGACTTCACAGACGAACTATTAGGCGTGCGCCCGCACGCAGTCCGCTTACGCTCCCTGCCTGCTTGGACGCCCGCCGACAAGTAGGAAGCAGTTACAACTAGGCAAAGCACTATGCATAACAGCCAGCAGGTATTTGTGTGCAAAAGTCGATCTTTTGAGTACCGGTCTCGGAGAACTGTCACAGGAGCGGCAACATAAGGCTCAGCGACTTGACAGCGCTGCTGTCCCCTTGGTAGCATACAATATTGCAGCTGCCACAGTGGCACACACGACTGCCCGCAGCATGCATGCGTGACCCCAGTCAGTGCTGGTAAACCATGCACACACATGTGGGTGGCCCTGCATTAATTCAACATGGTAGGTTGCTACTTCAACAACTGATGTAAAGACTTCAACATGACGGTCACAGGTGCAGCACGTACGAGGTGACTTCAACATCAGTGGTGGCATGCAGGGTCACAACTTGCTGGCAAACGAATGTGGGTACCACAACCCTTCAAATTGGAGCCTCGCATCTTCAATGCGTGGCACAAGTTCAACATTAACTTCAACATTGTCGGCCGTGGCTGGCGGCACCTCACCTGTTCGTATGTGATGGTGGCGGTGAGACAGAGGCGTGCCACCACGTCGCCCAGGTACACCTGCGTAATGGAGGAAAGGGGTGGCGTTAGCCACACTTGAAGTTCAGTAATGTCAGCAGCATTTGAGGTCTGTGTATTGGTCATGGAGACATGAGGGCATGTGGGCACGGATACAAACTACGGGTATTTGGTCGGGCGGGTAGGGTGCCCTCAGCAGCGAGGCATGCTTGTACGTGTTGAGGTCGGGCGCTGCGCCAGGTGTCTCCGCCGGCTTGAAGTTGAGTAATTTCAGCAGCACTTGCAGTTTATACTTCTTCAAGTATATCAGTCACAGAGACACAAGGGACCGTGATCACTTGTTATGCTACAGAATTTACGGAATAGTGGTCGACTCAACAGCCTCAATCCAAGCTGAGAGTCTAAACTTCAACCACACCAGGCACTGGTCTCTCCGCACAATGCACGCACGCGTGTACCGTGACGTAGGGACTGGTCGTCAGGCGCAGGCCGTTCTGTCGCCAAAAGTAGCGTAGCGTTTGAAACTCACACCAGGTTTCTCGCCGAAACTAGTGTATGCGCTGGTGGGGGCTGTCTGGTGTTTGACCAGGTGGGCAAATCACACCACGAGCTTCGGCCTGGCATTTTGCCCCAGCCACGGCGGTATCTGAGCTCAGCAACCCTTTAGGTTTCTTTCATTAGGCGGGTTTGGAACACAGAGCACGCAGTGGGACGTAACGCAGACGTTTCTTGTCACTGACAAACTGCAGTGCCGCACATGTGCACTGTGACCCCAGGGTAAGGCTGCACATAGACGGTGAAAAACAACAATGACGGCCCAGGCCCTAGCCGCGGGCAGGGCTGACTGCACATGTTAAGCACCCCTAAACTGTTGTGATGTACTGTGGCCCATTTGTGCCCGTGAGTATGTGGCTGCACGCATGGTTTCCTTGCCAATACAAAGCAAATAAATTACAGGAAGCGGTATGGTTCGCTTGCGATCGAATGCGCTTTGATTCATTGCGGTATGCGGGGCTAGTGCGGGGTCCCCGGGCCTGTCAGTGACCACATGATTGCTGTACAAATGATATACACGTCTGTGAGTGACTTAGTGGATGGCCTGGCGTTGGCGCAGAGGGACGACACTACCCCGCTCAAAGGATCAGCGCACAAACAGCATAATGTAGTCCAAACATATTATAGTTGTTGATGTGTTGCGATAAGTACGCCGTACTTTTTCGGGATTGTGTTTGGCGGGAGGCTTAGGGAGGGGCTGGGGCTTGGCTGCGGCTTGCGGCCGCAACCCTAGGTGAGTTTTGGCAGTGCACCACCCTTGCTCCACAAGCATTCATGCCACCTTTGTGATATCATGTGGTTACACTTGTGTTCACTGTGCCTGCGGCGTGCCCCCAGAGGGCGAGCAAACTAGTAATGCACCGGTAGTACCGGTAAACAAGCGCAGTACTTTCAAGTTCACTACTAGTCTAGTAGCTTTATTTATTTGCACTTGTGGGCGCGCAAGAGCCCATGTCATGCATGCCAGCACGGCCACTGGGTGCCCAGGCAAATGCGTGGCAAAGTATGTACACGTGTACGAACAAAGAAAGGGCTAGCGGGTGCCAGCAGGCTACCTAGGGCTCGACCTGTAGTACAGTGCTGACTACATAGTAAAACATACCTTTTCGGGAGAGTGTTTGGTGGGCGGCTCGTATCTGTACAGCTCCAGCCCATGCGCCCCCGCAAAGGCGCCTGACAGCAGCTCGTCCGCCTCCACGTGCCGCATGCCGGTGATCTGCGCATCAACATGAGCACATGAATTCATTCATCCATTCATGAAAAAATTATGACAGTTCAATCCAGGGACCCCAGCTTGTTCAAGAGTGCGCTCGCAGTGTAGGACGGTGTGTATTCACCGTTGCGGTCGTCAACTTCACTTCGTATATGTTGGTGGCTGGTGCATTTTTGTGTGTGAGGCGTGCCTGCCACTGGCGCCGGTGCGCTCACATGTGCCACTTTCAACTTCAACTGGTACTTCAAGAAAGTGTTAGTGGTGTGTATGTCTCAGGCGTGCCTGCCAGTGGTGTCAGTGTGCTGCAGCGTTCACAAGCAGGCGACAATGGCCACGCTGCAGGCAGAGCCGCGGCGACATGAGCTGGTGCGCATCAAATGCATGTGGAGCTTGACAAAAACACATGATAAGCAAGAACGGCAGCCCCTCAGCGACGCGGTCACACACGCACACTTGCTGCGCGCCACACTGCGTTCGCTGGCGCGCATGGCGCACCACCTTAGCTCCTCCCGCTATTCCTGGCTACAAAAGCACTGCTAGGCAGATGCACCCGCTTTGAAGGCCCAAGCTACTTGACAATTGTTCAGTACTGCAGCGTCATGGCTGCTGTCCGGGCAAACCCCAAAGCGTGAAATTTGCCTGCTTAACACGCACATTATCATGCATGAGCCGCACAGCAAGTGCACACCACTGTAGTACAAGCGTAGGGGGATGGCAACCTGGCAGCACCCATGCCGCCGCCCCCCGGCAATTATGCAGCTCAAGCATGCTGTGGTGCCAGTGCGGCGCAACTCACCCTGTTGGACTTCTTGTCGGCCACCGCCAGCACAAGCACCTGGTGGGGTGAGCGGGAGACACAAGGCAGCGGTTATTTAGTTGTAGTACATGCATACACAGTCTCATGTGCGCAAACAATAAGTGATTGCATGTGTGTTCTATGACATCAATACTGTGCTCAGGCACGGCACGTGTTGCACCATTAGTGTTGCTGTGTCCCCTGTACATTTATAAGTAGTGCAGTGGCCCATCCAAGAAGAGCAGGCTGTTTACGGCGGCTCTCAGCAATGGCTTTCATTTATTTTCGAGTCGTGTTTTGAAATTGGTTGGCAAGACACAAATGTAGTAGGAAGTTAATCACAACTTTCGATGGGTTTGGCAGTAAAATTTGAGATATATTTATACCTGTTCTCCTAAAAAAATGTGACTGAGTAAATGAGCTTCAATAATTTCATCAAGGCTTTGCTACTAGTATTACAGTACAAACATGTTAGGTACAAAAGGAAGTTCTAACTTTTAACTTGATACATACATACACATGCGTTCAAGTACCGTTCTACAAGTAGTACCAGGAGTGTATTGCTATTCTCTTGTTGACAATTAGCTGAGCACCAACTTGTCAGTTCATGTATATTCAAAATTTGGAAGTACAGTAGATACTTCTTGAAGTGAATACTTGGACTTCTTCAGTAGATTGCAGCAATAATTGGGCTGCTTTAATGAACTCTTTCGATTACCTTGAATTCGTTATCGATGCGTGTATAGTTGATTAAATACCACTGTAGCTGTCTGCAAATGCGATTATGTAAACACAGGACCATACATCTTTTTTTGTGTCAACAGGATCAAGCTAGTTAAATTACTGAAGTCCTTTCTTGTTTTGGCGGAAGCTGATTACAGACCACACTACAACAAACAATGTTACTAACTAAAAATACCATTGCTACAAACAATGTCATGAGTGTTATCAATACCTTTTCTCACCAATCCTTTCTACATAACCGATTCGGCCTTCGTCTACTACTAATGTGCAGTAAAAAAAAAATTATAGGGCTTCGTAAATTGGGCTGACAGAGTTTCCAGCCAGGCGGTGAAATGCGACGATGTCGGCAAGACCGCCGATGGCAACGGCATTAGTCCATCACTGCCACTGAGAAGTGACAAGTAGGGCGCAAATGCGTTATCACTGCTTTGTTTTCTATCATCGTTTCCCTTTCCAATTATCGAATTTCCTGTTTTTTTTGGGGGGAAATGAATAAGATGATATGCACATAAACGATCATGATTACAAAGGAGGAAAGCAACAACAGGCATGCCAAAGCCGTGCTAATTTTTTTCACAAATGGTTTTGTTTACATCATCCTCTTAGTTGTCAAAGTGTATTTACAATCATCCTGTTTAAGATGGACGCGAATTGAGAAACACTCATATTTGGAGTGGCAAGCTACTATACAAACAGATGAAAAACTACCACATGCTGCCGCAGAAAGCTTAGAAAAAATACCGGTACTATTAACTGACCAAAATAGCACTAGAAGGTTTCACAGCACCGTTTAACAAAATTCTAGGCAGCACCAAAATTTCGAGGTGGAAGGCATTCAAACGCAAGCTATAGAGCGTGCAGAGCATGTGGCAACGCACAGGCCCCGCCTGCACAGCCCGCCACCGCCAGCTGTGCTCACCGTGAGCCAATGGCACATGGCAACCATTCACTCAAACACTATAGGAACACACCCACCACAGATGCGGCGACACACACGCGCACACACACACACACGCACACACACATACACACACACACTCCATCAGCTCACCCTGCCCCGCACCGCCGCCCCGTGCAACACAAACGGCTCCCAGTCAAGCCGCCCAGACCCACGCGCCGCCGCCTCCGCCGCCTCACCCCCCGTCACCGCCGCATCTTCGAAGGAGTAGCTGGCAAAGGGAGTCTGCGCCAGGGCGGGGTGGTCGGGGCCCGCGGCGGCCGCGGCGTGGGCGGCGCGCGCCGACACGCACAGGCGCAGGGAGCCCGTGAGCTCGAGGGTGCCGCTGCCGGACAGGCGGCCCTGCTCAGCAGAAGAGTTGCGCGGGGGGGCAGGGGTTTTGTGTGCTCAGCGGGGGTGCCCTTTTGTGCAGCAGCCGTGGCAGCGTAGGGACAGGCGTCGCGCGGGGGGCGAGGGGGTTTCATGTGCTCAGCAGGGGTGGCGTGTGGGGTTTAGGTGCTCAGCGAGCCAGCGAGCGCTAGGGTGCCAAACGGTGGGTAGGCAGGCGGCCCTGCTCAGCGGCAGGGGCGTGGGGGGCAGTTTATGTGCTCAGCAGGAGGGGCACGGGGGTCTGAGTGCTCAGCAGCAGCAGTGCAGCGGCCCTGCTCAGCAGCAGGGGTGTGGGGGGCGAGTGGTTTTCAGTGCTCAGCGGGAGTTGCGCGAGGGGGGCATTTTGTGCTCAACAGCAGTAGTGGCAGCGTAGGGACGGGCGGCCCTGCTCAGCAGGAGGGGTGTGGGGTTTTGTGTGCTCAGCAGAAGTGTCACATGGTTTTTTTGTGCTCAGCAGCAGCGGCGGCAGTGCAGGGATGGCACAGAATTGGCCCTGCTCAGCAGGAGGGGTGTGGGTGTGGGGGGGCGAGCGGGTCTTCTGTGCTCAGCAGGAGTGGCGCAGTGTTTTTGTGCTCAGCAGCAGCAGTGGCAGCTTTGGGATTTTGAAAAGGTGGCCGGCGCCCTGCCCAACAGAAGGGGCGTGTGTGGGCGAGGGGAGTGGCTTTGTGTGCTCAGTGGGAGTGGCACGTGTGTTTTGTAGTCAACAGCAGCAGCGGCAGCACAGGGGTCGCGGACAGGCGACCAGCACTGCTCAGCAGAAGTGGCGCTGAGGTGAGCAAGTGTGTGTGTGCTCAGCAGCCAGGGACCCTTCAAAACCGTTCGCAGGCGCCAGGTGCGCATGCCAGCATCCGTGATGCTAGCGCACAGCTGGTGCAGTTGCGGTTTTTGTTTTTCGCTGTGGAGGGTAGTGCGCACCAGCTCAGCAGAAGCAGACGTGCACAGCCAGGCGGCATCAGCACTCAGCAGCGGGAGGGGCAAGTGGTGCTCAGCAGCAAGGGGGGCTGCTCAGCATGTGCTGAAAGGGAAACGGTGAGCCAGTGACAATGCTGCTGCGCTTTGATGCAGGCCTGCAGGGTAAGGCACGTCAGCCACTGTCATTCGAAGCGGGGATGCCGGCTTTCCAGCAACACAAACCAGGGGGTTTCGCGCCCGCTCCTGTGCTCAGCAGCAGCGTGACAGTGACGCACAGGTGCTCAGCAGAACCTAGCAGTATCACTTGCAGCACAGTGCAACCCCGCTCAGCAGCACACCAGACACCCGCCACCACTCAGCCCCGCCCCGACCACAACAGTAACACACAGGTGCTCAGCAGTAGCAGGTGCTCACCAGGACCCACTGCTCAGCAGCATCACCGGCAGCACAGCGCAGCACCGCTGAGCAGCTCCACACACACCCGCCACCACTCACCATGGCCCTCGCCACAAAACTGGCGCGCTGCGGCGCGTGCGCCCCCGTCCCCGAGCCCTGCCGCGAGTGGTGCGGCGGCGGCAGCGGCGACGTCTGAGTGCCCACCGCCACAGACCCCCTCTTCACGCCGCCCGCCACCGCCTCCACCGCCGCCGCCTCCGCCGCCGCCGCCGACGCCTGCCTCGAGTGCCGCGGCGGCAGCTGCCCCGGCGCCTGCACCGCTCCCGAGCCCTGGCGCGAGTGCTGTGCCCGCCACCGCTTGGGCGACACGGCGTTAAGCGCGGCCGCCACCGCCGCCGCTGCCACCGTGGTAGACGCCTCCCGGGAGTGCCCTGGCGTGCCCCTTTCCGCCCACGGCGGCGCCGCCGCCGCCTCCGCTGCGCTGTCGCTGGTGCCTGCTGCCGGGCCGGGCGTTGCAGTCCGCGGCGGTGGCGGCGGCGTGAGGGCGGACAGCCCCGGCGGCGACTGCTGCCCCTGCTGCGCCTGCTGCTGCTGAGCATCGTCGCTCGTGCTCAGCAGCTGCTCCGCCACGGCCTCGCGCGCCATCGCCGCGCCGCGCGCGACCGCCGCCTCCAGCTCTGCCTCCGCAGCGTCCATGGGGCACGCGTCCCCCTCTGCCGCCGCCGCCGCTGTGATTGTTTTGTGGACAGCAAGCGCCATGCCGCCGCCCGCCCCCGCCACCTTACCCTGCTGCTGCTCCGGGAGGCCGCCGTCGTCATCGTCATCATCTCTGAAGTGCTCAGCCCATGCGGCGTACTCAGCAGCAGGCAGCATCCTCGCCAGCCCTGGCGGCGGCGACGGAGACACCTCCCTCCTCCGGTAGCCCGCGGCACAACCGGTAGCAGTGGCGCCAACCGTGCTGTGCTCAGCAGCACCGGTGCACGCGCTCCTGTCAGCGGTGGCGGCGATGGCGGCGGCGGTGCTGTTGCCGATCTCTTGCTCAGCAGCGTCCACGGCGCTCAGCAGCGCCGCGGCCGCCGCCTCCGCCTCACGCCGCTGCTCAGCAGCAGCCCTGTGCTGCTCAGCAGCTGCCCTGCGCTGCTCAGCAGTCACAAGCCCGCCACCCCCCTCCACCACGAGCGGCGACAGCGATGGCGGCGACATGTGCGAGTGCTGCCGCGGCGTGTGGTGTCTCACCGCTGGCGCCGCCCCTCCCGGCAGCACCAGCGGGTCCACAGCAAGCGTGGCGGCGGCAGCGCCGGCGGTGCTGTTGCCGATCTCTTGCTCAGCAGCTTCCACAGCGCTCAGCAGGGCGGCCGCCGCCGCCTCCGCCTCGCGCCGCTGCTCAGCAGCAGATCTGAGGTGCTCGGCAGCAGCCCTGCCCTGCTCAGCAGCGGTCGCTTGCTCAGCGGCTGTGAGCTCCGCGCCCCCAAGTGGAGGCAGCCGCGGCGGGGACGCGTGCGAGTGCTGGCGGGGGCGGTGGTGGCGTGGCGATGCCGAAGGCGCCTGCAGCAGCGGGTCTGGGATGAGAGCGGTCGCGGTGATGCGGGCCATCTCGGCGGTTTCACCTGTGGGTGCTGACATACCACTGGCAGCCCAGCGCTGCACAATTGGGGGGAGGGGGCATGGTGGGGGTAAGAGGTGGGGGGGGGGGGGGAGTCGTACAGTGAGACTGCACCGTGCACGCGCTCATTGATCAAGCCTTGTGTGGCGTGACAAATTCTCAAGGGCATAGCTGGCAGGCTCGGCATGTAATTCCAAGTCTGTCAGTCACCAACTGAAGCTGCTCATACATTCTGGCAGCTGCGGGACAACACGACGCCACCGCTCTCACAAGGGGGGGGCGCAGCGCCCCGCGCACGCAGTGCCTCATGAAGTGGGCGTGCGCCTGCATGTGTCCATGCTTAGTGGCCCTGCTCATGCAGTTTGACCTTGCCGACAGGCATTTGGCTGGCGCCAGAGTATGCGCATAGGGTAGGGGCTACTTGGTGTTGACCAGGCGGATAAGTCGCCCCACAGGCTTGAGCCTGGCATTTGGCCACGGCCACGGCCGTATCTGTGCTTGGCAAACTCGTAATTTTCCTTCGCAGCACCCGTGACAGCGGTGGCGGCCAGTGCTAAGCACCCATGCGTAGAAGCGGTGGCTTGCACTCATGACTAAACTGCCTTGGGCGGGGGTGCTGTGGGCCCTCACCTCAAAGGATAGCGCAGAAGTTTTCAGCCACTGCGGGATGTAAGGTGGGGCGGCGGGTGCCACACAGGCCCAGTTTGCCACGATGCGCTCGGTCTCGTCCACCTCTATGCAGCCCACCGATGCCGCAATTATGAGCTGCACTTACACGGCAGTGGCAGCAGCAGCAGCAGCAGCAGCAGCAGCAGCAGCAGCAGCGGCGGTGGCAGCAGCAGCGGCGGCGGCGGTGACAGCAGCAGCAGCGGCGGCGGCAGCAGCAGCGGCGGCGGTGGCAGCAGCAGCAGCGGCGGCGGCGGTGGCCGCACCAGCGGCAACGGAGGTGGCAGCAGTGGCGGCGGCAGCAGCAGGAGCGGCGGCGGCAGCGGCAGCGGTGTTTGCATGATGCATGCACTTTTCCATATTTCATGCATTCGCATGGCGCAAGTGGCATTGACCGCGTCAGGGTGCTCAGTGCCAAAGGTGTGCTCACTCGCATGCCGCGTCACTGCCGCCGCCACACCAACATGTGCACCACATCCAAATGCTCTGTGTACAACTGTGTACAACTGTGTACAACTGGGCAACCCGCACTGTAACAAGTCGGCGGTGGCAGCGGCTGCAATGTGTGTGCAACTCGCAACAACGGTGACCCCCCCAGCTGGTTGTATGCCACCGTGGCCGTGTGCGTTGCATCCTAGCAGAAGTAACAAAACTGCGCACGTGGTGCACATACTTCAACAGAATAAAATGGAGTGAGTTGAAGTACAAGGAGGTACTTCAAATGTCCATGCAGCCAATGACAAACCTTGCCAAAGGGCTGCCCCCCCCGGATGACCTCCAGCCGTGTGGTGCTTGCCCCTTGCGCCAGCAGCTGCGCACACGCGCGCACACAATTCCACGGCGGCGTGTTGCATAAGAACATGAAAGGCAGGTTAGAACGCCGCTACCACATCACCGCGTGCAGCGGCGGCGTGTGGTGTGTCGCCAAAAAGAGCTGGGGGCTGCTGCTGCATGGGTGCGTTGCAGGTGAAGGTGTGCCATGGCGCAGTGAGGGGCCCTGGGATCAGGTGGCGCTGCCGGGACTTGTTCTGTGGTGTTGGAGGGACAGCGCGTGTGGCAATGTTTGCAACTTGTTGGCCACATTATGAATACTTCAGAAGTATACTAGAAGTACGCACTTCAGCAGTACAATATGTAGTGTACTTAAAGAAGTACTTCAGAAGCAAATTTACAGACCAATGTACGGTATATATATACATGCACTGCACATGTACCGCTACAGGCTTTTGTTCTTGCGGGCATGCAATGACCCAGGTACACTGGGGTGCCGGAGTGTGGCGGCCTATCGGTCCTGTTGTGGTCCCGTAAAGGTGCACTCATAGTAGGAGATTGAAGCAGTCCGGCTGTGGGTAGTTGTAGCAGGCAGACAGACAGGCAGCATACACTCACCCACCCTCCCAGTTCACCTCGTAATCCGCAGTACCGGTACACACTACAGGGCGCTACATGCCTTCGAGGCCATTGTCATTTACACGCCCTAGTGGGGTTGCTAAACGCGCCATTTCCCTCCAAAAAAGCTTCATAGCTCACTCCTACTTCTACTATAAGTGTACCGTGCAAACCATGCAAGAGCACCAAAAATGACTCAATACACCACATGCGCACACACTAGTGGATCTACTACGTAGTATTTCTTGTTCAAGGGCAGCACGCACGGCGTATATGCTTCCAAATGTACATGTCTTTTGGCAACCCTGTGCGCCAGCCCCCCCCCCCTCCACCTGTGAACACAATAAACGAAAAACAGTCATCCTCCCAGAGACACCCAAATGAATACAACTTAAAGTACCTTGCCAACGGACGTGTAGGCGACGCCGACCACGCGCCCCAGGCCCGGCGTGAGGTCGCCCTCCGACGCCACCTCAAACTTCAACTCCTGGTACACCGCAAACTTGCAGGCCATGCTGCGGCCGGCGGGAAAGCGGCGGAGGAAAAGGTCGCGGAGAGGGGGCGAGCAAGACGGGGGCGGCGCAGGTGTGACTAGTGTGTGTGTGCGTGCGTGACACACTCACAGTGCGCGCGTATGTGTATGTGACGCGGGTGTGATGGACGCGTTTGACACAGCAGACGGGTGAAACGCAGCTGCGACGGACGCAAGCGACACACGCACACACACAGGTGTGATGGATGCGTGCGACATGGGCGTGATGGACGCATGACAGACAGGTGTGACTAGTGCGTGCGACAGACACAGGGTGTGTGTGGCGGGAGCGGATGAGTGACGAACAATGTGTGACACAGCCGTGACGGACGCGTGTGACACATGACAGGTGCACTGACAGATGCGTGTGACATACGCGGCGCTACTCTACCAGACAAAGTTGTTTTATTACTGCAGCATTTCCAGCACGCTCTGCCAGTTCAACGTCTTTGGCAGTAGTAGCACCACCACTTGAAAACGATGGTGAACCAAATAGTGCATCAAGGTCTTCCGTTTGGTCCAAGACAACTGTGGTAGCAGAGCCGTGCGGGTGGGCACTATGGAGTGCAGCCAGGCGCTGGTGGTTGACAGCACCGTCCCGGTGCTGCCGAGGCAAGCAGGCACAGGGTACATGTGCGTGTGTCACCCGCTGGTTCAGCCTCACCTGAGGGCGTTGAAGTGCACTGCCGCTGAGGTGTCGCGCACGGTGGCCGTCCTGTCCGGCAGAGCGGCAAGCAATCAGGGAAGCATATGCAGCGGCCTTGCGTCTTAGTTCTCTGGCGCCACACACACACACCACTGCCTGTCCCAGCCTGCGTGTGCACACCAGCACTACCTCCGTTTCTTGCAGGCTTAGGAAGTGAGCAATGCTGCACACGCGCCCCTATTGGCTCCCAATTACTGCTCAGCTGGTGGCGGGTCTTCCGTGTGTCAGCTGAGTGCGCACGGTCTGTGTGCTCATGCCACAGTGCATGGAAGTGTGTATCACTGGGCGCTGCCCACTTCACACTGGGTAATGTGCGCGGACGCTGGCAGCATAAAATCTTGATTCGAAAACCATGACTTCCAAGGAGCTCGTACAATCCCCAACGTCGACAGGTCACAAAAAGTTGGCAGGTCTTCAGTTGGCAGTACGGCTACCGTTCACGGCAATTTACATCAGCCTTCGACATGCTGTTGCGTAATGACCCATGACCATGCTGTTGCGTCACCCCACATGCCGACGCGGTTGCCCCTGCTACGACACTGGGTGAGCGTACCACCAAGTGCCGAAGCACTTACCCTGGTCAGTTGCTTTCGATACCTGTTTGGTGACCCCAGAATGACCTTTCCCCCGCCGTTTGATTCGTGTTGCCGGCTATATGGAATGCCAGGGTAAAATACTTCAAACTGCCCTCGCTATGGCAGTGGCTGAGCGTAGCCACCTGTGACACGTTCCTAGCCCATTGGCGAGTGCAGGGCGGGGGCCACCTGGCATCAACCATGTGGCCACATTGCGTCAACTGCGGCAGGGGCAGGCCTTGGCCACCACCTACCTCAGGTCGACGTACTACTAGTAGTGGGTTGTTTCACCTGCTCCTAGCAGTGTCGGAAGAGCCCACCCACCCGCTGTCGCACATATAGGCACTTTGTGCACTTGAGTATCGGTACTTGGGTACACTTCGGGCACAAGCACGGGACATACCAGAGGGAGATAAATACATTGACATGTATCCCACTTGTTACTTGGCAAGCTTTGGCACAAACACGGACATTCCGGGGGCAAGGAACGCTATCCTAGCAGAAAATTTGGCAGGGTCTCTTCCCAGATTGACACAACACCCACACGGCCGCGGTTTCCCTGCTGTATCGGACAGCATGCCTAAACCAACGAGAGGCGTGCAGAGTGTCCGTGCGGGCAGGCTGGCCTGCCGTAGGGTATGCCGCCGCCTGGAGTCCCTACCTCACAACCTTCAGCGGGTAAAAAAGCTGCGCCGTCAACCAGAAGTGTGTCAACTGTGACAAAGGCCCACCTGCCAATAAGTGACCACTCCCGCTTGGCCACCTCCGGTGCGCCTGGCAGAACCGCAGCCACCGCGCCCTCCCGCGCATAAACGGTTACAAACGGGTTCCGCGCATAGTCCAGCTCCACGCTGCACAAGCGCACGTGAGACACGCACACAAACGATGTGCGCACGTTAGAGGCGCGGCATAGCAGTGCAGGTCTTGCTCATCAGTAGCGCTAGCAGAACTACGAAGTATTACACTATACATGTATACTACCTGGTACTACGAAGTACTACTAGTAGTACTTCAGAAGTACTAAGTACATATGCCTCCCGCGCATAAACGGTGTTACAAACGGGTTCCGCGCATACTCCAGCTCCACGCTGCACGCGCACATGTGAGACACACAGGCAAGGATGTGCGCGCGTTAGAGGTGGAGCATAGCAGTGTAAGTGTTGCTCATTAGTAGCGCTAGCAGATACTACTGTAGTACTTCCAAGTAATATGGTACCACATCGACTTGCCTCAAAACAACAATAACAGTCCGGCAGAGGAAGAGCTAGGGAGGTGTACAACTCGCTAGCGCCGCACAATGATGGGATCAACAGGCTGGTCGCGCCCATGCACGTGGCAGCAGGAGCACCGCTCAACAGTGTAGCTGGTTGGTAGCCCCAACAGCTGCGGCAGCTGCTGTAGTGGAGAGAGGTGTACAAAGCACATGTGTCATGTCACGAACCTTTTTTGTGCGGCAGCGCACAGGGCATGAGCGCCTGGATGGGCACGAGGCCTTTGCGCATGTGCATGTACATGTGTATGAATGTATGACTTCAAGTGCTGAACATACTTCGTTGAAAAATGTACTTGGAAGTATATTCCAGTATGGGTGCTTTGAAGTGTAGGCGTGTCGATGCGCGCTAGAGCCCATACACAGGGACAGGCCTGGCATGTTCCCTGCCTATTGCTTCGTCACTGAAAGCGTATAACAACGTGATCCACTGCCTAAGCGCTGACGCTGTTGGGCTTCCAACCCCTCTCACCTCTAATATATGGTACACTATTACAGGTTATTGCAGCAATATGGGGCGTGCACTGAGCATCCGTGCAGCTGGCGCCTGGGCTGTAGCATGGCACAGGCGCAGCTGCTCTATTGCACACCGTTGGTGATGTTGACCTGAGCACTCAGTGTGTGCTGCAACACTGGCTGCGGAGCACGGGTGCTAACGTGCTCAGCAGCTGCTCAGAGTGGTGTACCCTACCCGTACCAGCATGGCGCGCTCAGCATCGAAGCTGCGGGGCCAGCTACCTGCTGAATGCCCAAGTGTTATCAATAAAATGCCCAGGTAATCATATGTGAATTTTTCTTTGCATCTGGTGCTGCGCGTGCCACTGAAATTAGCTGGTGTTGCTTCATGTGCCTGGTGGCCGTGTCTCTCAACGTGCACGCAAGCCAAAGTGGCCATTCCAACACCACCGCCCACCTTAGAGAGAGTACTAGAGCCGGGGTGATCAGTGGGAAGCGGGCCGGCACAGGAGCCCCCCTCAGACCTTCTCTCTTTGGCGATCTCTGCAGAGGCCGCACAGCGCCACCGCCACCGCTGCTGCTGTGTTTGGGTGACCGAAACAACAGCGACGCATTCGATGGGTCCGTCAGGCTGCCTCCGGGCCCAGGCAGCGGCTGCTGCTGCATGGACAGGGGGGATGGCCTGGCCAGGTCGCTCCTGAGCATGCTGCTGTCTCCAACCTCAGCAGCCATGCTGCTGCCTGCTGATGTTATAAGGTAAGGGCTGTCACCAGCGTCGCCGTGCCTCGGTGGCTATGCCTCAGCAGAACAGTTGCAGGGCTGGAATGGGCAGTGCCATGCTGTGTTGGGTCTGTTGCTGGCGCCGCCGCTCTTGGTGCGGTACCTGCGGCCGTTGTGGCTGGCAGCCCAGGCCCAGTCGCTGCCCACTTGCAACGCAGGATCTCTGCACTTGCTGCAGTCGACACACTGCTTTCATCATCATCAGCATCACCCAGTCAGTTAAACCGTAAGACCCCCCCTGGTTTCTTGAACTTGAGGACTTGCAGTTCACACGTCTGAGACACACACAAAATGCTGGGGGCAGCCAGAGCTCGAGTGAGCACAGCCGTCAGACCAGCCTGCGCGCCGGCACCCTCGTGACCAGCAGCGCAGAAATGGCCACGCACCCGCCGCACCCATGCCCACCGTTTTTCAAGGATGACTCGGGACCAGAGGACGCGTTTGACTTGGTGGAGCGACAGCTGCACCGTCTGCTGCAGCTGCCGTGGCTGTGTGAACCGCTGCGGCTGGCACCAGGATCGCCGGCCCTGCTGCATCCTGCAGGCAAGGGTGCTCGTACACATCGCTCCGTGCCGTGCTTACAGTGTGTGTATCGTACTGCTTGTGTGTGCGTCAGCCGCTGTGGCTGCCACGTTTGGCAGTCAGGCTGGTTTTACCTCCGAGTCACCATGCAGCTCATTAGCTCATCGCTGGGAGAGCAGTACGCTCGCAGACAGGGCACGCCCCCCTCTTCGGTTGTCACAGACAGCCTAGCCACCTGCCTGCAACATCAATCTCACAACCAACACAACCACCACGTGTGGTGGTACATGTTCACCGCAAGGTCACCTGCGACTTTTATGACTGCAAGCGCGCTCCTAACCCCCGCACCCCCTTACACACACTTCCCCGCGCCGCAACTGCACCCGGCTGCACATGCAGGCATGTACTTGCAGGCCGCCGCAGTCGAGATGCCGGCAGTACGCGCCGAGCTGCACGGGCTCAAGGCAGTGATGCGCAGCACGCGCCTGGCCGGTGTGTGCATGCGCGGCGCCACCTCTCTGCACGCCAGCTTTGCCCTGATCGAGAACCACTTACACGTAGTGGAGTACCTGTGCTCTCAGCAGCAGCAAGAGCAGCAGCAGCAGCCGCCGCAGCAGCAGCAGCAGCAGCCGCCGCAGCAGCAGCAGCAGCAGGGAGGAGACAGCTCGCCGCAAGCAGAGCCCATGCCAGCGGCCTGCCGCCCGCGCCATGCTGCCGCTTCCCCTCCGGGCTTTGCCGGCGCCGCTGCTGCGTCCGTACTGGGCAGCGTCGGCCTGTGCAAGCACGTGCTGGGGTTTGTGGGGCGCGGCTTCTGGCTGTACGTCGCGGCCGTCGACAGGCGTGTGCGCGCCGCCTACATGGCGCTGCTGGCAGAGGGCGGTTGGGACGCGCACTGGCTGTGTGGCACGTCCGTGTGCGCCGCCACACAGTCACTGGGCACATTCAAGTATGCAGCGGACGCGGGCCTGAGGGTACCCGACTCGTGCGCTGCCATGCATTTGGTTGGCGCCAGCGGCTCGCTGGAGGTGGTGCAGGCGGTTGTGGAGGCGGACATGCGGCACAGCTCGGAGATTTTGGAGGGCGCTGTGGAGAATGGGGGGGATGTGGGGCTCCTCAACGAGCTCGCCCTTCACGCACACATCAAACCGGAGCTGCACGTCAACTTGGCGGAGCTGGGGGTTGCGGCGGTCGCGGCCGGTGACGGCGGTGTTTTGCTGACCTGGGTGTCACAGCAGCAGCCGCGCGACGAGTGGCCTTCGTGGTACACCACGGCGCTGTGCTTTGTGGCAGTGGCTAGCGGGCACTTGCGCACGCTGCAATCCCTGTTCGCCTCCGGTCCGCAGCTGTTTGGGCCATATCGTGCCCCGTCGCTGACAGACGGAGTGGGTGCCAGGGACTTCGCACACTTTTGTTACTGGGTAGAGGCGTGCAGCTGCCTGCACCACCGTTACAACGATGACAGCTGCCCCATCGCGCCGCTGGACATTGCCGCCACGGCGGGCCACCTGGACATCGTGCAGTGGCTACATGATACGCAAGGCCACACTTACAGCGACTACACGGCGGCGGCGGCCGCCTACAGCGGGAGCCTGGAGCTGCTGCAGTGGCTCGGCGCACAGGCGGACTGCCCTTTTGTGGGTGCGGAGGTTGTGGATGCGACGCTGTGCAGCGGAGAGGCGGGGCCGGCGCAGCTGGAGTGGCTGAGGGGCAGGGGGGTGCTGGACTGGTCCAACGCCGCCGCACGGACGCAGGTGAGCAGACGGGGACCTGCGGGAGGCAGGCCGTCGCGCGTTATAACTGCCAAAAGCGACGTCGCTTTGGCAGTTTCATTGCTGTGGGTGCTGCAGTGAATTGCGCATCCCCAAGTGCTGTGGCCAAAAACTGCCTGTGCAACTGCTCTGTGGGGGGGTGTAATGGCGGTGTGCGCCAACTCCACACTCCTGACGGCGATGAGGGACACAGTTCCCCGTTGGGATGGCACAAACAAGTGCTTTACATGCCTATCCATGTGTAATGGTGTGTGTGGACGGCATACCCCAATGGTGGAATGCACAACAACATGTTGAGTGTTGTTGCCCTGGCACAGTACCGCTAATGCCTGAACAGAGCTCTCCAAGGCGCTGCTATGGTACCATCACTACAACATCAGATTCTGCCTGTAACATTGAAATGCATGGGATGAATACCGCTGCTCCTGCCCGCAGGCGCTGGTGGACGCCATTGCGCAGGAGGCTGAAGAAGACCTTATCCACTGGCTGCTCAGCGAAGGGGCGTGCTGGCCCACCCAACTACATGACCTGGTGTCGAGCGGCACCTGGGACCACCCCTCCATCGAGCTGGCGGTGCACCACGGCTGCAGCTTTAGCAAAGACGGGTGGACCTCCGACGTGTGCCGGCACCTAAAAGAGGAGGGGAGGGACGATGTCGTGTGGCTGCTGCACAACCTGCGCATCCCCTGCTCGTGCGCGGACAGAGGAGAGGTCAACGATTCTGATGATGAAGATGGCGGCGGCTGCGCGGAGGATGGCAGCGACTACCTGAGATACTTGTTGCAGCCGTGAGCAGTGGGGGACGTTGCAGGGCGGCCGCTGCCACGGCTGCCATGTGGGCGGTGTGGTGCGCGGCGGGGGGGGCAGTGGTCAGGTGCCTTAGCACGTGCCTTAGAGGGCCCGGGTGGCACATATTGCTTGGATGGCGGTGGTCGGTTGGATGAGCACGGAGGTGCTGCGGGAACGTGCGCTTGCATCACAACCGTCTGAGGGCAATGATTGTGCATGGCATGGTGGCGTGGCTAGCTGAACACCAGTTGGTGTGCCCACATGATTGCGCTGATGCTTGTGGTGGGCACCTTAATGAAATTTTTCAATGAATCTACAGGCAGGGCTAGCGGCTGCCGCAGCGCGCTGGCCCGGGGTTGCTGCCCACGCGGCGTCATGCTGTATCATGTTGTGCGCACATGTGGGTGGCGCAGTCACTGAGTTGGAGCCGCAGCAGTGGCAGGCGCATGTGCACATGAGATGAGGGCGCCAATTGCTGGATGATGCTGGGCGCATGTGTACATCCACACATGATACAGAGTCACTGTGCATGAGGCTACAGCCTGAGTGTACTGCAGATGGTGCAGGTAGCTGGTAGAAGTGCAAGAGGTGCGGGCAAGCACGGAGCACATACTCTCGAGCTCGGATGCTGTGATGCTCATACGCGCCGGTGCTGCAGTTGCAACTGCACCGACGCACCATTCAATAGTTACTAATAGTACAACTAGGGTACTAGTAGGCGGGCAGGCATCCGATGAGTGAACTTGCACTAAGGCGGTACTGTCACGTCGAGCTGTTGCTGCTGCCCCAGAGGCGGCGGCATCGCCCCAACCCACCACACACCATGGGGGGGGTTGGGTGGCAGCACACGCCCTGCCAGCCTGAGCTGGCCTACTGGATCGCAGTTCCCAAGCACCGGCGCCGGGTAAACGAAAGTGTGCACGCTGCACATGGCACTGTCACAGTGGTGTGGCAACTGCATGTATCCATGTATACATACATACATGTACACAAGTGCATATGTATGTTTACTTGGGGTTGTAATCCATTAGAGTAGCGCTCTGGCAACATGCCAAGGTTTTCTTTAGATACGCAGCGCTCAGCATTGCCAGCTTGTTCACTAGCAACAGTATGTCTGATCATGCTTTTCCCGTTCGCACACGCACACCATGTGCGGTTTACTACAAGGACACGCGGAGCCAGGTTAGAAGGCGAGCAGGGCGTCCGAGTGGGCAGGCCGGCCCGCCATCGGATATACCGCCATCTGGAGTCCCTACCTCATGTATGTGTACATGGCTATGCTAGCACTGTCGGACCCGCCGCAGCGGCGGCGGGTGCGGTGCCGGCGGTGGGCGGCGCTGGTGCGGCAGGGGCGGCTGCGGCGGTGGGAGCAGCGGTGGCGGGTGCGGCAGCGGCTGCGGCGGCGGGAGCAGTGGCGGCGGGTGCGGCACCAGCGGT
>JAULBY010034104.1:0-14902 GCA_032358315.1 Ophiocytium majus | reverse complement strand
TTGGTGTTTGGTTCCAATGATGTTGAGGATCTCGAGACCTACGTTTACACCGATAAAAGTCTCACGTTCAAAACGGTCCGCTTCCATCAGGCAAAATCCAAGGCCATCGAAGAGATCCTCGATAACTGCATCGATGAATTCTACCGCGGTCACGTCACGGAAATCCACACAACTTTGGCGGACGACGGCAAGACCGTCACGGTGCAGGATAACGGCATTGGCTTCTCAGTTGAGAAGATCAAAGACGTTTATACCGAGTTCCGGACAGGCTCAAAATTCAAAGACGAAGACCTGGATGATCAGGGCTTTTTGTACCGCACACTCGGACAAAACGGCCTCGGCGCCTCGGCGACCTGTCTCACCAGCGACATTTTTCGCGTCACTGTCCGTCACTACAACACCAAAATGGAGCAAAGTTATGAGTTCCTGGACGGTGCTTTAGAGATTAAGAAGGGCAAAGCGAAGAAATTCACCGGGCCATCAGGCGTAAAAGTTGAATTTGTCGTCGCCAAAGAGGTCTACAAAAACAACACCGTTGATAAAGAATTGCTCCGTAAGCGCATCATCGATTTGGCGTATAACAACCCCGGATTGGTGTTCTACTTTAACGGCGAAAAACACCTGTATAAGAAGGGGCTTTTCGAGCTCGCACAACGTATTTCCCCAGAGGGCGCTCAGCTTTTCGGAGAAGAGGCGTTTGTGCAAGAAGGCGCCAACGAGCGCGGCAAAAAATTCAAAGCAAAGTATGATTTGCACCTCTCTCTCGTGCTTGATCACAAGAGTGAAGAGCGTGAACGAGTGATTTCCTTCGTGAACTCGACGCCGACTTTCGATGGTGGCTTTCACCATGATCGCGTGAAGCGTTTGTTCATCAATTCATTGAAAGAAAAACTCGAGAAATTGGCCAAAAAAGATAAATTGCAGCTGGTGGACAACGATATCCTCGCGGGTATGACGTTCATTATCGGCATCGTCATGCCGAATCCACGCTTTGAATCGCAAACCAAGCGTAAGCTTGTGCGGGACGCTTTCCTCGAGAAGAGTCTTGAGACTTTCATGAGTGATGGCGTTGAGCGCTTCATGCGCAAAAACAAAGAATATCTCGAACAGATCATGGATCGTGCTCGTGCTCGTCAGCGCTTTTCTGATCTGAAAGATGCTTCAAAATTGGCCAAAAAAGGCAAAAAACAGCGTATTGAAAAGCTGCTGGACGCCAATGAACGCCGTGATCGTAATGGCTGCACTCTCTTCATTTGCGAAGGGGATTCGGCCATTGGTGGCCTTCGTTCCGCCCGTGAAAAACTCACCCAAGGGGGCATCGCCCTCAAGGGTAAGCCCATGAACGTGTCGCAAGCGTCGATCAAAGAAGTGATCGAAAACCAAGAATTCGCCGACATCATGGCGTCCATTGGTTTGATCATTGGTCAAAAAGTGGATCCAAAAGAACTTCGTTACACGAAAATTGTGTTCCTGGCCGATTCCGACGTGGACGGTGGTCACATCAACACTTTGTTGACCAATTTCTTCTTCACGTTTTGGCCTGAACTCTTCGAGATGAACATGATTCAAGTGGCGAAGGCCCCTTTGTTCGAGGTCATCACAGACAAGGGTACGCTCTATGCGGAAACTCAAGCAGACCTGGATAAGCTGAAAGTTCGCAAAGACATTAAGATCAAAGAAATCCAGCGCAACAAGGGTCTTGGTGAAATGAGCCAAGAAGCCTTTAAGTACGTTCTTCAGCGCAAGGATTGGACCAAAATCACAGTGAAAGACATGAAGTCGGCACGCGACATGCTCGAGACTTGCTTCGGCAAGGAATCGCAGTTGCGCAAAGATCTCCTTATCGACTCCGACAAAATCGAAGTGGATTTGGATAATTTGATTGCTGGTAATAAGGCCCGTGCGAAAGCCGCGAAAAAAGAGTTAAGGAATTAGCAATGGAAGATAAGTTTCTCCCTTCGATGGCCACTGTTTCCCTCGCCTCATTGGTGAAGGAAGAGTACCGCATCTATCAGATTTACACGTTGATGGATCGCGCGATCCCGTACTTACAAGATGGTTTGAAGCCTTCTCAGCGTCGTATCCTTTACACGCTTTGGAAGAACAGCAATAAGGGCCTGATCAAAGTGAGTTCACTCACGGGTTTGGTTTTGACTCTCCATCCCCACGGCCCGGCTTCAGTCGAAGCGTCCATCGTGAACTTGGCGCAGGATTTCTGCTTCTCAAATAACTATCCGCTGGTCGACAAGAAGGGCTACTTCGGCGAACGCATGGAAACGCAAGCGGCCGCCGCTCGTTACATCGAAGCGAAGCTCGGTAAAGTGGCTGAGCTGTTGCTGTTTGATGACATGAACCAAGTGCAGATGGTGCCGAACTACGACGAGAAGGTCATGGAGCCGGTCGGGTTGTTGCCAAAACTTCCGATCATGCTTTTGAACGGAGCCGAAGGGATCGGAACCGGTTTCTCCTCTGTCATCCCAAGCTTCAATCACAAAGATATTATCAAATCCATGATGTCGTTCATCGAGGGCAACAAGCCCAAGAAGATCAAACCATGGGTGCGCTACTACTCGGGTGATATCGAGACGGACGAAAAGAAACGCGTGCTCTTCAAGATGGGCTTCAAGCAAGTCGGCGAGAAGATTTACATCACGGAATTGCCTCGCGGTTACGATGCTCAACGTATTTATCGTCACCTGAATAAGTACATGGAGCAGGATTTCCTTAAAGACTACATCGACTCGTCAGTGGATAACGAAATCCGCATTGAGTTGATTTTTAAGCGTGGCATGCAGCCGCCTTTGGAAATGGTTGAGGCCGAGATGGGAGTGATTTCATCACTTTCACCGAACTACACCTTGATCAACGACAAAGGCGTGAAAGTCTTTGATACAGTCGAAGAGATCATCGAGATCTTCACGGCCCAGCGCTTGATCGTGACCAAACGTCGCTATGAGCTTTTGATCGAAGATTACGAAGCACGTTTGCAAAAAAACAATGAGATCATCCGCTTCATTAAAGAAAAGCACTACGCTGTGGCCGAGAAAAAGGCCAACCGTAAAGACTACGTGGACTACCTCACCAAAGAGAAATTCACCTACGCCGAGTACTTGGCCGATATGGCGATCTACCGCATGACCAAAGAAGAAGTTGAAAAACGTCTTCTCTTGATCAAAGACGAGACCAAGGCCTTGACTGAATTTAAACGCATCCTCAAGTCTCCAGAGTTGATTAAGCAAAAGTTAATCGACGAGCTCAAGGACGTGGACGACAAGCTCTCGGCGATCATGGACGACAAAGAGAAGGAAAAGAAGAAGGCCTTCGCCCGTGTCGCTAAGAATCCGCCCACGAAGACCCGCCAATAATCCTCACAGAGAGGGGTAGAGGTTATACTCTGCCCCTCTGACATTTACTTACAAACCGCGACAGACCTTTTCGATCTTTGCTCCAATAAGGGTACCCCCCTTAAGGAGAACTCCATGTTGCGTTTCATTCTAGCTCTGGTCTTGGCATTGCCGGCCTTCGCCGCTGACCTTGATCGTGCACCTGTCGCCTTTGCTTACCAAAACAGCAAAGCCGTTTACGTAGATTTTCTCTCGGCTGAATACAACATCACTTACAACATCACGGCACGCACAGCGAGTGTGGCAGCGAAGATCCGCTTCCTCGCTCCAGAGGCCGGTTACCCGATCTTTGACTTGGCCTCAAACACTGTAAGCAACGTGACTCTCGATGGTGCTGCGAGCAGCATGCAAACTTTAACTTCTCCAGACGGCGCCTCAACCATGCGCACACTCGGTTCAGCTGTCACAGCAGGCGAGCACGTCATGATGCTGGAAGTTCCTTTGGCAACACTCGTTGCTTGGGACAACGGTGGCGTGAACAGCGCGACTTGGCTCTCGGACTTGAGCGATCGTGGCTACCTCGAGCGCTACATGCCAGCGAACATGGAGTTTGACCGCGTGCCCATGACTTTCAATGTAAAGTTCGTAGGCGCTACGAAAAAGCAAATCATCTACGCGAACGGCGATGTGTCTTTGCTCGCTGACGGCCGCACGCAGATTCGCTTCCCGAGCTACTTCACCTCAAGTTCTCTTTATTTCCATACTGTCCCTGAAGGCGTGATGGCAGAGACGCGTTTCTCTTTCCGCTCAATCGATGGACGTGAGCTTCCGGTTGTGATCTACCTCAAGCCAGGCCTCTTGGGCGGCGCTGAAGCCGCTCTCGCGACACTCAAGTCTGAGACAATCAACATCCTCAACGAACTCGAAGGTGACTACGGTCCATTCCTGCACCCAAGTGTCACGATCTACAACGCTGGTAGCGGCGGCATGGAGTACATGGGCGCAACCATGACCAGCCGTAGTGCTTTGGGCCATGAACTTACTCACAGCTACTTCGCTCGCGGTATGATTCCTGCTAACGGCAACGCGGGCTGGGTTGATGAAGCTATCGCCAGCTGGCGTGACGAAGGTTACCAGCGCGGGGGCGCATTCTCTGGCGGCGCCAACATGGCAGGCCGTGCAGAATACATTCGCTACACTGATCGCCAGGCCTACAGCTACGGCGAAAAATTCATGCGCGATCTTGATAATCTCTTTGCGGACAAGGGTGGTCTCAAATCTCTCTTGCGCGAGATCGTTGAAAAGAATGCCTTCCAGCCTTTCACCACTGAAGATTTCATTTCATGGGCCGAAGGACACTACCGTGTTTCTTTGAAGCAGATTTTCCAACAGCGCGTTTATCGCCAGGCCTTGGAAGGAGATTTGAAGAGCAAGCCGGCAGAGAGCGTTCACCACCAGAAGCTTTCAATCGAAGAATTGCAGCAACTACTTTAGTTTGACGGGATGGGACCCCACGCGGGTCCCATCTATTTTGTGCACGCATTCTCCGTGCGCATGAAGCTCCAACGTAATCCGCACACCTTTCCCAGATTTCAAAACATCGTCCTTAGAAGATGCTTTCTCGACGCTGGCAATCCGGCGAGCGGCCGAAGGGCCTGCACCACCGCTAGAGATGTTGTACTTCGACTGGATCGTCGTGATGTCAAAGCTTCCTGGCTTGATATAGAAAGTGGAATAGCCAATCGACGGGTACATCACGCTATTGAAGTTGTAGTTGTGATTAAGCCCCAAGAAATGACCATTCTCATGGATCATAACGGTGAAGAGATCGTAGCCACCGTTTTCTTCGGGTAAGAAAGGGAAGTCGTCGTAGTTTACGAGGATATCCCCCTCGACGATTTCAACATACTCATCCGCGTCGCCACCATTTTGGCGAACTCCAAAAATCTGCGTCACCGCCAAGGCCGAGTTAGGAAGATCTTTGTGCCAAGTCGTGGCCTTGTAGACACCAAAAACACCATCGAGCAGTGAATCAAGATTACTCACGCCCGAGCGATCGGCGACAGTGCTGGCCCGTATATTTGAAGAGGAAATGAATGTCGTGCCTGCGCCGGCGTGTGTGGTCCAACTAACAGCAGCGTCTTGCAACTCATTGAGCTCGGCATCGGTGAACTGATTGGAGAACTTCATGGTTTTAGGAAAGACACCTAAAGGCCAGCGCGAGGGAGCGTTGGGATTAGCGGCACCACTTGAGGTGACCTTCTCTTCTCCCTTGGGAATGCAAGAAGCAACCATCAATAGCAGGAAAAAGATTCGAAACAAACAGGACTCCCAGTTGGATGCAGCACAACTGGAAGACTTATCGGCAAATGTGAGGAAAAAGTTCGGTTCAGTCAGACATATTTATGTCCGACTGAACCAGTTGGGTGGGAGTGTTATTTCTTGCTCTTAGCGTGGTCAGCGAGGAACTGGTCTAAACCCATTTTTGTGAGTGGGTGAGCGAACAGACCTTCCAGCACTTTAAGTGGAATCGTGGCCACGTCCGCGCCAGCGAGGGCCGACATTTTCACGTGCTCACTGTGACGAACGCTGGCCGCGAGAATCTGTGTCTCGAATCCGTAGTTATTAAAAATCGTGCGGATCTCAGCAATCAGATCCATTCCTGTTTGACCTACGTCATCGAGGCGGCCAATGAAGGGAGAGACATAAGTTGCGCCGTTTTTAGCAGCGAGCAGGGCCTGGTTCGCTGAGAAAATCAACGTCACGTTCGTCTTCACGCCGTCTTTCGAGAGTTTTTTACAAGCGATCATCCCGTCTTTGGTCATGGGGAGCTTGATCACGACGTTCTTATTGATCTTGGCGAGCTCAGCAGCCTCTTTCAACATGCCTTCAGCATCCAGTGCGATGACTTCAGCAGAAATAGGACCGTCGATGATTTCGCAGATTTCGCGAATGAGGGTCATTTGGTCTTTGCCGGTTTTCGCCACAATGCTTGGGTTGGTGGTCACGCCATCAATGAGACCCCATGAGTGGGCGGTTTTGATTTCGTTGAGATCACCTGTATCGAGGAAAAACTGCATATGTCCTCCTAGGACGCTCGGGCATTGCCAGGGGGTGGCAAGGGTTAGAAATTTCAAGCATAATAAAAAGCATGAAGCTCCTTGGCCATCTTTTGCTGACGATTGTTTTTTGGGTGCCTTGCGCCCAAGCGATTATTGCGGAACCCGCTTTGCCGGACAGCGGTGTACTTTCGGCCGACGTGAATCATGGCATCAATCCAGATCTGGATTACGGCAGCTTCACGGGCCGCGTCTCGGACAAAGATGATGGCGAGCGTATTTTCAAAGTGAATGTAGAGAACAACAACGCCAAATTTTTTCGCGCGGGTGACACCGTTTATTTCCGTGTGCAAGGTCGCGAGTCACGACAGAAATGCAAAGGCTTCGTTCGTAACGTAGAAGATTTTTATTTCTCTATGCACGTGGAAAATCTCACACCGTGCTGGGAAGAATCCGCGGGCTACTTCCGCCGCGGGACTGTGTTGAAGTTTGAATCAGATGTCTTGGCTTCGCGGATTTATGAAGCCAGCAAATACCGCGATATTTTGTTGTTAAGAAAAGAAGATTTTTTGCGCCAGCTCAACGGCATCAATCATTTCTTATGGACCTTTGATCAGCAGAAAGTGAAAGTCGCTGCGGATTACGATGCTCGTATCGTGGAGATGCAGCGTGCCCGCCAAAAGGCTTTGGACGACCTCATTCAACAAAAGCAAGAACAGCTCTTGGTTCAGGGAGAGCTTATGAAGCGCCTCAATGAAATGGATGCGTCTTTGAAGTTCTACCAGGTGGAACGTCGGGAGCTACTCACAGACCGCTGGAATCTCGATCATGACCAGGCCCTGCCGGTAGGGCAGCGCCCTCAAGAACTCAAAAAAGAGTAAGACAAGGCCTCTTCGAGGCCAGAATTTCTCCTGGCACTTTGCTAATCTCTTCCCATGAAAACGCTTTCCGGACTTCAGGTCGACCTGGCCCACCATCCACTTTTTGCGGAACTCACTGACCTTCAGCGTGTCCGCCATTTTATGGAATCCCATGTGTGGGCGGTATGGGATTTCATGTCGCTCTTGAAGCGTCTTCAGCGCGACATCACCTGCGTGGATGTACCTTGGAAGCCGTCATCATACTCGCCGGCCATGGTCAGATTTATCAATCAGATTGTGGTGGGGGAGGAGTCGGATGTGGATGAAGAGGGGACCCCTATCAGCCATTTTCAACTCTATCTCGCGGCCATGAAAGAAGTGGGCGCAGACACCGCTCCCATAGAAGCGTTTCTTCAGGATTTTAATCTGAATCGTTTGCCGACCCATGCTCGCGAGTTCACGGCCCAGACCCTCCAGACGGCTTTGCATGGAGAGACCGTTGAAGTAGCGGCTTCGTTTTTTTACGGCCGTGAGAAGGCCATTCCGAGCATGTTCCAAGGCATGGTGGATGTGCTCAAGGCCTCACAGGTCAGTTGCCCTAAGCTGATGTACTATCTCGAGCGCCATATTCATGTGGACGGCGAAGAGCATGGCCCTTTGAGTGAGCAATGCCTGACCGAGTTGTGTGGGGATGATGTTGCGAAGTTGCAGCTGGCCGAGCAAGCAGGGCTTTCTGCCCTACGTGCTCGCATGAAATTCTGGGACGGGACGCTGGTTAGTTTAGGAACCGACAGTCACGCAGTACTTTAAACTCTTCGATCTCTGGCAACGTCGTCATCTCGATGCCATTCTGCTGAGCAAATTCCAAGAACAAACGAGTTCCTTCGATGTTCTTTTGATGAATATCGTGTTGTAGAACCACGCCACCCTTGAGCGGGCCGTTGATGGTGAAAGGAACTTTGCGGTAGAGCAAACGTCCGCGTGCATCACGGTAAGATTCAAAATCATAAGCACGGCCGCCAATGATGTTCGCCTTTAAGGTTTGTGCCACATCCGCTGCTGTGACATCGGCCACCCAATCGGCGGTATCAATATCCCAGAAAGCAAACTGGATGCAGTTGTCGCCAAAGAGTTCCTGCGAGACCTGCTGAAGCACGTTCATTTGGTGATAGTCAGCGCGTGTGCCGTAAGCGGCGTAAGGGTAGCGGAAGTAGATGGATTCCCAATCCATTTCCGCAGCTTCGTAGATGGCCTTAATTTTCAACAGAGATGTTTTAAGACTGTTCTTAAAAGCGGCTTCGCCGATCTCGTTAGAGTTGGCGTGATCAATGCTGTGGCTGGCGATGATGTGGCCTTCTTTCAAGGCGCGCACCATGATGGGCATCGTGCGAGCGTTAAGGCGATCAGTGACGATGAAGAAGGTCGCCTTCACATTATAGGCCTTTAAAACGTCGAGGATTTGTGGGGTGTAGGTTTCGTGTGGCCCGTCATCAAAAGTTAAAGCAAGGCGATTAGAGCCGTGAGTTGACGGTGCACCATACTGACGAAAGCCGCGGTCAGCAGAGGTGTAGCGTCGCTCTTCGGGGTACTGCTTGTCCGCAAGGATGTCTTGCAAGGTCAGGGCATGAGCGGCGAGCGAGCAGTTCTGCGCCTGGGCCACACTCATAAAAAGAGCAAAAAGCATGAACATAAGAGACTCCTTCACTTGGATATATCCCCTCGAAAATGCCCCTGCCAAGCCTCGGTGTAAGTAAATGATCGACTATGTCGCAGGCCGCGTAAGAACTACACAGAGTAGCCTATTAGCACATTGAGATTTCAACGGATTGAGATTTTGGTTTTTACTTCAAGGAGGAAGTTTATGGTTCAGCGCCTCACATTGCTCGTGGTTCTTTGGAGCTTGAGTCTCGCGGTATTCGCGCAAGACCTCTCTGCTGCCGGTTTCCACAAGCGCTTTAATTTGGTTAAAAATCATCAAGGCGAAGTCATCGCCATTCGCTTGAAGGCCATCTCGGCGCGCTTCACCTTGAAGCCCTTCATCGAGCAAATCAAGAACGACATTTTGGAAGAACAGCGCCGCATCCGCTCACAAGGTTTCGCTGACCGCGAGACTGAAATCGACCAACAGTTGCTCGCTATGGGCATCGATCCTTACGGCAAAGACGGCAATGAAGAAGGCCGCACGGTAAAAGAAGCCTTGATGAATGTCGGCGGTATCAACGTCGAAGAAAGCTTCTCTGCGATTGAGCAAACCGGACTTATGCGTGAATTTGAAAGCCGCATTCAAGACGCGCTCTTGCAACTTGATCTCTCAGTGGTCGCGAACCTCAATGATGGTCGCTTCTTCTACCGCCGCAATGTTGCTTACACTGTGGTGACCTGGGCCCTCGAGCAAGCGCAGAAGCGTTTCTCAAGTGTTCCTCTCTTGAACTTGGCATCATTCGTGATCGTAAAAGTTCACAACCTCTTGCATGAGCAGCGCATGTTCCACCACAACATGATGCTTCACTACTTCGAGCATTTGCCAGAATCTGAATTGGGTCTCACGAAGCTTGAAGTTGACCGCGCTGTTTCTTCGATCTACGAGTACCGCATTGAAGCGATGTCATTGCCAGAGTCAAACCGTGCCGTTCAAGAATGGGCGAGTTATGGTTGGAACAAGTTCTACGTCCAAGTTCGCCAAGGTAACAACCGTGCTCGCGGCCTTGAGACTTCTCGTTACGCTGACTACGCTCGTGTGAACTTTGCTTTCGGAGAGTTCTCAGTAGAAGGCCAGCGCAAGATCTACAACTTGCTCGCGAACCAGCACATGTTCTCTGGTAAGCCAGCCCTTGCTTATGATTATTCAAACCCAACTAAAGTAAAGCGCGAGCGCGCTCTCTTGAACTTGGCGCAAGTGGCCTTGGGTTTCATCCCAGGCATCCCAAGCTTCATCAAGTCGGCCGCCAACACTTTCATCGATAGCATGCATAAAGAGCAGCGCTTGTTGGAAGGAGCTTTGGTAGCTCACTTTGAATTGGCAGGTAATGCACCGATGGTGAACGAAGTTTACCGTCAGAACATCAATCCTTACTTAGTTCGCTAAAAAAAAAGGCCCCGAAAGGGGCCTTTTTTATTTGAAGAGTGCTTTGCGATTTTTGAGTACCACAAAAATTAAGAACGTGGTCTGAATGGCAAAGAAGCTGCCTAAGAAGATTGCCCCGCCCTCTGAGAATCCATAAGAATGCAGTCCTGAAGCAAGGATGTAATTCACTCCGAACCACGCCATCATCACACTCATGAATGCTCCTGCTGCCAAAGGCGCAAAGCGCACGGGTGTGATCCAGTTGCTGTAGCGGCCATGCAAGATCGCCATGTAAACCAGCAGCACAATCAATGACCACGTTTCTTTTGGGTCCCAGCCCCAGAAGCGGCCCCAAGAATAATCCGCCCAAATGCCACCGAGGATAATGCCGGTAGCAAGCAAGACCACACCGACTTTCATGCAGGTGTAAATTTGCTCCATTTGAGCGCGAGTTTCAGACGAGGTTGAGCCTTTGAAGGTTTGGCGCACGAGCACCACGTTGGCAATAATCCACGACAGCGCCAAAGCGGCATAGGACAAGATAATGGTGGTCACGTGAGTCGAGAGCCAGAAATTGTCACGCAAGACAGGCACCAGCGGAGAGATGCTTGGATCCAGCATGTTGTTGGCGAATTTCATCATCATCAAGCACAACACGTTGTAAGCAAGGCCGCCGATGAGGAAGAGGCGCTCTTTTTTCCAAATCGTGAGCACAAAACTTAAAATGAGTGCGCCGAAACCAGAGAACATGACGGTTTCGTACATATTGGTGATGGGGGCACGGCCCGAGATGAAAATACGCAAGACCATCCCGGCGAGTTCAAGAGCGAGCACAATTCCTGTGGCGCTGAGGCCAACCCACGGGGCCTTCACCGCAAAGGCGAGACCTAGAGCAATGACCGACAAGAGCAGGGCCCATACGAAAGGCTGGGACTTGTGGTAGGTGTGCTCCAGCATGAAGGTTTTCCCTTCGGCCGCGATGTAATCGTTTTTAGCGTTGGCGTAAAGCAAAGCGAAGGGGTCAGCGCTTTGCGCTTTGAGTACGGCGATTTTTTGTTCGGTGAGAAACTCATTCAAAGGCAACCATTTCACTTTGCCTGCGTTAACTTCCGGTAGCGTCCAGGCATGGGCGCCTTTGACGGCTTCAATGGTTTGCAGACGATTCATCACACGGTTGATTTCTTTCTTATAAGCGTTGTTCTCTTTGATGCCAGCGTAGGCCATCCGAAGAGCTTCGCTATAGTTGGCGAGCTTTGAGGCCACCAAACTGTCTTCACCCGGCTGCATGTCGACAAGTTTTTTGACGTCCACGTGTTCGATCTTCACGGGAAGATCAATATTGGAAACCACGCCCATGGCATCAAAAGAGAGGCGACAAAAAGTCATGGTGGCGGGTTCATCCCCAAACTTGGCCTTGCCGGTGACAAAGCGCAGAGTTTCTTCGGCCAAGACCACCAAAGGCTTCACACGTCCGCCGGCCAAGGTCGGCATGGTGGCGAGCTCTGGTGTGCACAGGGTTTGGCCAAAAGCCGAGAGAGAAAAAAGTGAAAGAAAAAGAAACTTAAGCATGAGTGGCCTCGGGTTTACGTTGGGGACGACGGGCGAATCCAAAATGCCAAATAGAACCAAGAACAAGTAATAAAGAGCCTAGATATTTCCACGGACGACCGGGGTCGTAGTTGACGCTGAAGACAGAGCCGTAAGGGCCTTGTTGAGTTTGAAAGTAAGAGGCCTGGTAGAACGTGAAGGACTCGTGCTTCATAGGGTTATTCATGAAGACGTGATGCTTGCTGGCCCCTTCGTTACCTTTGAAGAGCGTCACGAAGCTTTCATAGCTGGCGGGATTATTAGTGCCAGGGTCAGTGTCCATCTTGAATTGATCTAGCGTGATCTCAAAGGGGAGATTAAGGGCTTGGCGACCGAGCGAGAAAATGACTTTTCCTTTCGGACCTTCAGCTGACATCGAACGCTCGTTGGTGACCCAGAAACGCGTTCCACTCACATCCACTTCAATCGCCTTGAGGCGACCTTTGATCAGCTCATTATTATCTTGAATCGGAGTGACATAAGTCGGCACGCGGATCGGATAATGTGACGGGTGGTGTTTGGTGAGGGTGATTTCAAACCCCATCCACGGCAAAGAGACGGCCTTGCTGCCACTGAACTTTGTGACTTTCCAGGCGGCCGCTTCACGATCGTAGTAACCCACATATTTTCCGAAGAGAAAGAGATGGGGCTTTTCTTGGAAAAGTTTGCGACTGAAAATGCGGTAAGACGAATCCATCACGATCTGATTGTTTTTATCAATGGGCAGTGGTGAGAGATCCGGCAAGAAGCGCAGCTCGACGCCGTTATCTTTGAGCGTAAGAAGTGTTTGTCCTTGGCTGCCTTTTTGCGTTACGAGATCTTTCTTGGACGGAGCAAAACAGCGGCCGCCTTGGGCGTCCCACACGAGTAAGCTGTCGTAGGACGGTTTACCGAAGCAATCGGCCAAAACTTCTGGCATGTAGTGAACATTCAAAGGCCCGAGCTGAGTGGTGCTTTCAAAGACTGAACCCGGATGAAGGCTCAAGGTGAAATTTTCACCAAAGTTATCATTCTTGATGCGGTATTCGCTGGAGTGCAGGCGTGTGGTGTCTGCCATCTTGTCTTCAACCCAAGTCACCACATCATCTGCGAAAGGAAGAAAGCGCAAAACTTTGATGCCGCCTTCCCACTCGAAATTCACGTTCCGTGGGCCATGGGAGTAAGGGAGGTCGACCGTCACTTCTTTTTGTTCCGCGGGGAACTGGAGAGTGAGCTGATCACGGCTGAGGCTGACTTGGCGTGCGGGTGTGTTAGGTGCCAGCGTAAGGTTGCCGTCGACGCCGGCCTGGTAAGTGATGAAAGAGCCCAAGAAAAGAATCAAAAGACCTAAGTGCAAAACATAAAATCCATAGAGATGACGTTTCATGGGAAAGCGCTGAAGGGTCGCCACTAAAATACTGAGGAACATCCCTAATTGCAGCGCCATGAAAGGAAGCGACTTATAAACTAAGCGATTGGCGTAGTCTGTGCCGTGATAGGACTCCATGAAGGTGCCGTAGGTCAGGGCCGCAGCAAAGAGAAGGATAATGGCGACAGCGAATTTGACATGACCGAGCCACTTGGCGAGCCACGCCTGGCCGGCTAAAAATTTGTTCCACATAGGTGCATAAATGTGTCACGGACGCTGATGCTTGTCGATGTAAGGTCAGGGGCCGTTTAACGTTTTTGCCAGGCTAAACAAGGCATAAAACAGCGCCTGGTGAACGAGGTAAATTTTAAGCGCGTGGCGTCCCAAAATTTCCAGCACAGGGTTAGGCGCCGGCCGCCAACGGCTAAGCACCCAAGGGCCAGTGATCATACCGACTAAAACCACCCAGAACCACGGATAGGCCGGGATAAAGTCCATGGATTGGTGCTCTATAAAGCGGCTCATCCACGCGATGTCGTAGCCGAGAGCATACTGGCCAATAAGAATGGCGATGAGGGCCGGGATACGCGCCCAGCGAAAATAGAAAAAAGGCAGCGCCAAAAGACTGACGGTAGCGATGCAATGAATAGTGCCGAAATAAATCCAAGATTTCGGAAAAGTGAAATAGGTCACCACACTTATAATAAGAGCGATCGCCATCAGCTTAAGCCACCGTTTCCAAAATGACGGCCACTTAATTTTTTTGCCGTGAGTGATTTCAAGAGAGGCACCCACGCACCAAAGAAAAACAAACACAATAAAACGGGGGAGCGCATACCAAAAACCGATATTCATGCGTGTTTGGATATGCCCAAACAGCCAAAGATCGTAGGCAAAATGGAAAATCAGCATAAGAAGGACGGCCAGGCCTCTAAGAGAATCGAGACCTATAAAACGCTGATTCATGGTTTTCTCATATAACAAAAGAAGGCTTCGCTGGCTCGAATGGTCACTTGTCCTTGTCCCTCATTAGATAATAGACGCGAAGAAAGGGACTCGACTTGTGTTGAAGCCAGGGGAAAACGGCACGCCCCTTCAATAGAAAATGTCGTGGGGAGAGGAGAAAATAAAGAAAACAGACCCACTAACGAAAGGGTGTGAGTTCCCGGCGGAAGCCCGAGCACTTGGTATTCTGAATCGGTGTGAAAATAAACCTCGCCACCTTCTCTCTTTAAGCGTGAATGCAGCTCTCCTAAATTGATGACCTGGTGATCAAAGCGTCCACCCCAAAAACCATAAAGATGAATGTTGAGTGGACCGGCGGGCAGATGCTCCAGGGCCAGCGCCAAGTCACTGGCGTCTTTGGACGTTGGAAAAAGTAAATCAAGAGACAGAGCTGGGGCCAGGGAATCGCCGTCGCCCAGAGTGAAATCATAGCGATCTGCCGACGCCTTATTACAGCCGCCATCCACTCCCAAGACGGGCAACAGCGGCCAGTCGGTGGGAAATGATTTGGCCATCGGGCCCACCAGGACCACACTTTTATGTTGTTGAACTTTACTAATAAAGGATTGGAGCTTGCTCTGATACATGCGTCCATTTTATCCTGCACTCTATGGATTGGTCATCACGCGCGCAAA